>JAGVSP010000411.1:0-134838 GCA_022494985.1 Micrasema minimum | reverse complement strand
TACCACGAAGGGGTTAGTAAAGCGATACAAAAGGAAAAAAACAAAACGACAAGCAGTTCGTAATTGCTGCTCAGTTTCGGTGGGGTGTCGGTTCGGCAGGGGATAAAGGAAGCGAAGGGTTCAGGTTAGTGCGTTAGTGCGGTACTGGGGTGCAGTGTGCAGTACTAGACTAGAGTGTGTACAGTGTACAGTGTGCAGGTACAGCAGCTTACAGCGCACCCGCCCACGGCCACGGCTCGAGGAGCTGAATGCTCTACTGGTGAAGAGCATTCGCCATTGTACGGCGACTTTATCGCGGGGGATTCAGCGCCCCGTGTAATAATGTCGGTTCATTTCTTGCCACGCCACATGTGCGCGCCTGTGTGATGGTTGTGTGCTGGTGCCGGGCCGTGTGTACCACCACCCACCACATATCTCGCATAGTTCAGTATAGTACCTTTTGTCATGCGGAGCATTTAGTAAATTGGATAGACGTATTAATTAGATTTCTTACGGAGCACGTGTTGTTTTATCATTATTCACCGTTATTTAAAGATCCGCGATTCCCAGTAGGTACTTCAATAATTCGTCATCTAGCGGCTTTCTTGTCTTTTAGAAAATCTTGCAGGAAACTTGGTAAAGTATATGCCGAGTGGTCCGTTCAACAAAAAGCAGTGAGACGACGAATTGTAAAAACTAATTCGATGTACCATTTACAGCAGACTTGAAGAACCAAGGAATCGTTAATGTAGGTATCTATAACGTTGTAGTGTACTGGAAGTGGAGGTGGTATATCATGAAGCTGTGCCGCCTCGTCTAGTCTGTTGACTGGAGAGCGGAGTCACACCGCATTAGCCGCTCACCGCTCACAGATCGCCGGCTCCGCGAGAGAAGTCAATCGGATAATGCAATCAATACAGTCGCTCGGCCTCGGTGGGGGCAGGGGGGGGGGGGGGGGGCGCAGCCCGCGGGGGCGCGCCCGTCTCTCGCCCCTGACGGCGCGGCCAGCCGATTGATAACCGAGACAAGTTTATTCGAGAAATATGCAAAACACTATACGTGTACTTGTATATTTTATTATTTACTACATTTAGATAGTATTAAGATTAGTAGGTACTTAAATTGAAATAGCGAGGTTGTACACAAAATAGAAGAGCCAGTCAACACGGGTCTGGGGTCTGTCTTGTATCGCGCTTCAGAATATCGTCCCATTACGCTAGGTGGGGCGGGGCGGTGCAGGGCGGGGCGGGGGATGGGGTGGTGATTGATGAGCGGAAGATTAGGCCAAGGAGGGGAACTCACTATGACCACAATAAGCAACAAAATATAAGCATGTACAAATTTAATCCACTGTTATTTGGTTACTTGGTCAAATGATTTCCTTTATCAACCGCTACAGAAAAACGACTTACTTTTTTCACACTTACATAGTAGCAGTATATTGTGTGGGCTTATACTCTATTGACACCTTCTGAGGTTGTTATGAATGTATTTAAATAAAACGTGGAATGTTAGCATTCCATAAGAAAACAAAATGTAGAAAATCGTTTTTTTAAATAATATTAAAAAAATCTATAGTAAGTACAGTGCTTTTGAATTATAGAATACGAGGACATTCAATTTACTTTGTTGAATGAATTCATTAGAACAAATGTGTTAATATTCTTTTGAATGCGATTAGCCAGCGAAGAGGTGGAGTTATGTATTCATTACATTACTAATTCAAGTAAACAACTTCAGCGCCCGAATCTGGCGGGGAACAAAAGGAATAAAAGTGCGGCCGGCAGCCACCAGCCACCAGCCACCAGCCACCAGCCGCGGGGAAATGGCGAGACGGAAAAGTCACAAGACCCGGATTATGTACTCGAATATGTTTACTTTGCCGTGGCGCACAAAGCCGCTTACGGTCCGCCTTCTTTGCTCGGGTCGTATTTGTGGCTGGAACTTTACATCGGTTTAGGGCTGTGTGTATACTAGTCTACTGCATGGGTATTATCGTCTCCATTCACGCTGGACCAGCTACCGTCCACCAGCACCGTCCGTCCGGTCCCGAGATGCGGTAGAGATGATTGAGCGCCTTATTTAGTTAATGCCTACAGTATTCAGTTATACTTTCTGCGAGTTATCAGGATTTAGAACATTGAGAGAAATAGTACACTATTTTCATGAGGTTCAGAGTATTACCCAAATAGTTAGATCTAGGTATTTCAATGTCTAATACTAAATAATATTACTAAACTGCCGACAAGAGGAGTTTCTACTGCGATATTATTTATTTGCGAATAATTGTATTTGCTCGCACCAAGATCGCAGAGAAATTCTGATGGGTTTAATATTTTTATCATCATAAGAAAACGCAAAACAATTAAAATAAACGTTCGCTTTCACCACTTTTGAATTACGATTGTACTTCTTAAATACACCCTCTTGATTTAGATAGGCTTGAGGTATGCATGAGAGCGAGGTGGTTATTTACTAGTGGAGAGCAAACCACTTGATGGCCGTGAGGGCAGAGTTGTGGATGGAGGGAACCGCAGCCGCTGGACCGGCCCCGCTCCTCCGGTCCCAGCCATACCACGACCTCGTCATATATGGAAATAAATACGTGTTTACATAAAGGGATACCTTATTTCTCTAACACACTTTGAAGCTAGATGGAGAGTTTCTAGGAGCAGCGATGGAAGTATGCAAAACTGACAAAAGCAGACAGAGAATACGCAATATAAGGTGAATTCAGAAGGTAACACAGAGAATTAACTAAATAGCCATCACGCCATTTCCTCCAGGAGGTAAGCAGAGAGAATAAAATGCCACACCAATCTATCCTGGCACACTTCTCTTGCTTCCTCCACATTCATACGTCTTCTCATGCACGCACGTCGATTATTACGACTAGTAATTAACTAAACGCGTAAAAAAGAATGATACAAACTTCATACAAAAATCATCTTAAAACGAATTGCAAAATAAGAATCCTACGTACGAGTACCTAACTTTTGACAAAACTCGAGATTTTACCCGTGTATTATTTTGATTTCAAAATGAATTTGTATGTAGGTATATAAAATTAATTTGCGCTGAGTACACATAATAAAACTTAACTTTAAAACAACTACCATACAAAATTGAATGCAATGAAAGTATGGCGAGTAGAGTTGAGAAAAGTGGTAACATAAAGCTGGTGTCCCGGGGGCGGGTGGGGGGCCGCCCGAGACACGAGGTGCGCCGAACCTACCCCGGGGTGCGCTGGACGGTCAGCTCACTTGCGGGGAGGGGAGCAATTTATGGGAATACCTGAAGTGTAAGGAGAGGGGAGCGAGAGATAATCCGAGATAAACATTTCACAAATTTCTTTTGGAATAAACGAAAGAGTAGGAGCAATATTGTTTTTTCTTTCAAGTATAATATGTACTATATCGAGAAATAAAGTACATTTAGATAACAGCTTCACGTAAAATATTATTACGTTCCAAAATAAAAATAAAAACGAAAAACCAAATGCCACATACAACGATATAGGAAGTTCTGTTAACACAATATCTCCTGAAAACTGCAGTAAAAAAAGCTGAAATACACAACTGGAATTTCTAATTTGAAAAGCTTTGTAATAAAAATAAGCTCTCTCTTACAGAACAAAATGCGGTTTGCGATAATTTGTAAATCCTACGAGTGGTTAGTGACAAACTGGTCGGGCTGGGGTGGAGACAACCTCCTGCAGGGGAGTTGGTGGAGGAGGAGGGGGAGGGTTAGTGTCATATTAAAATCATAAACGGGAACAAGTTGGCGCCACTGCTCGCCTCCCCCCCCCCCCCACTACACCTTCTCGCCGTACGGAACCCCTATTCAAGCGATAATTATGCAAGAATTACACGATTTAGTTTGTAGGTATTAAGAAATACCCAAAAAATTAAATACAAATAAATTGTTGAGTAAACCACACAAACATATATTTGATTATCTAGTTAGATAAGATGTAAAATGTCTTAAATCAATACATATACTTACCTACTCGTATACGTAAAAAAAAAAAACTTTGTTGGTAGTAGAACCTCCAGTAGAGGTGTTGCCATTGGTTAAAAATAAAAGCAAGTTTATATTACTTCGATTCGAGAGAACAGCCGTCATTATAAAATAAAACACCAAATGGATGTTGAATAAAGTAAGTTTTTGAAAACATTAGGCGGTGTAAATATTTTCAGTCGCGTGAGATCGCGCCATTAGTGGCGGCGGTGTTATGCCGGTTGCCGGGGGTCTGGCGCTCCGGGCGGGTGGGACGTCATCGGCGGGACCGTTTATTACCTTCGCCTCCACGGCGGGGCGCATCGTGTGCGCGACCCTTTCCGCGGGGCGCGGGCGGCATCGCGCAGAGGTAATAGTTTTCTCTCGGGGAGGAAGTAAGAGGGAGAATGGAGTTACAAGTTATAAGTTTAGTACAACTACCGCGCTACGGAATACGTTGTGCAATTCCACAAATCTCGCTTTAAGTAAATAAATTGAGAAAACAGATGGTGGCTAACGGCGCAATGACACGGAAAACTGCATGCTGCAATTTTATGAATGCGAACATTTGAACGAAAATAGCTGCGGCTAGAATGAATGGAAATGGCTGAAATAAACCGTCTAAAGCGGCGCAGAAAGAATTAAAGTTAGGCGAAATGATGATTAACAGTGGAAAAGAAAATGTGTCTGAACATAAAAACGAATATCGCGTTATTAGGGTATGCCCTTGTAGAAGTAGGTACATCATTACGTTTGTGGTGGTAAGAAACAAAGGGAATTCCGATCGTGTCCGCAGAAGAAATGGGTGTATAAGCTCATCATATCCAATAAGGAACACGAGAGATACGGAGCGGGGGCCATCGGCAGTCGGAGCACGTCACGGCGGGGGGCGGGGGTGGGGGCGGGGGCGCCGCCCGAGGGGGGCGATAATTACAACTCCTGGGCGATAAAGCCTCGGAAAAGAAAATTAACTCGGAAAAAATAGACCCTAAGAAGGCAATAGAAAGTTTGAAAACCCGCTTTGTTCGCAAAATTCGTTCGTGTCATTCAAGTGCTACGTTCGAGGCGATAATGCGGATTTTTAATACCATTGTTTCACCCACTTAATTTTTTTTCAAATTGTTCAATACTTGTCGCTGTGGTCTGCTGATTACTGGGCAATAATAAATTGCAAGAAACTCTTCCATTACTCCCAGTCCTAGGTCATGTTCATTAAAGGTAATTAACGAGAATCTTGTTATATCCTTTATTTGGTTAACCTATCTTGCGGCTGATTTAGGTTTAAAAACAAGCAAATAGACAAATTCATTACCAATGAATTTGGATTTTTATCCAAGTTAATAGTTATTAGTCGCGTTAATAATCTGACAAGTCGATTTAACAGTAGATGAAAGAGTATCACTGTCGGATACCGAGAAGAGTTCTTGTGAAAAGGAGCTTAGTGCGGCCCTTGGGAATAATCGCAGCTCATCAGCCAGTCGAGCCGACCCACGCCGCGACACGCCGCGCCGCGCGGGGAGCTGATTAGGGCCGCGCCGCCCCCACTCGGCGGAAACTGTGATTTCATTAAAGACTCGCTTTAACCATTTATAATGAAGTTGGAAAAACGGAAAGGCTGTCAGGACGGCTTTATCTCTTGCGGGAAGGATAGACTTCTAGGGACAGAGGAGAATACTCAAGTGCTTAGAAGAATACTTAAAGTGTACCACTATTGGCATTAGATCGACTGATGAAAACATTGAAAATTACTATTCAGTATTCGATCACACAGAGAAGAAAATGCGCATTGAGTCTACTTACATTATACATAATACTATTATGGGGGGTTATCAATCAATTATAGTGAATAAAGTACAAGTTAATTATAATTGCACATGCAAAAAATGGCAATATTCATAAAACTTAAACGTGACTAAATTTGGTGAAAAGAAATACATATAGAAGATTGTTCAAAAAGAAAAACGTTATGGCGCAGTATCGCTTAAATGTAACTAAAAATACGCGTGTAACTTGATAGGTTTAATCCTGAAATTCCTGTGGAAAAGCCTCCCTTCAATATTGATATTGGTCACTCACCTCCCCGCCCCCGCCCCCGGTTCGAGTGCGTGGGGTAAGTACTCCCTAAAGAGTTGGACTCCCCGTGAATAATATACTCCCCGTGAGCAATAATTTTTTACCCGAGTAAGTTATATATTCTGGGCCTGGTACCTGTTCTATAAAGTCCATACTACTGAAGGTAAGTAACAACTCAGAGATACTTTCAAAGCTGAAGAGGGCCACCAAGGGCCTAGGTGAGCGTACTAGCAATAATCGTATTTTGATTGGAGCTCATACAAACAAGAATAGCACCATTTTTGTTGCCGTATGAATGTGATATTCGTACAGCAGGGTGAGGAATATCGTACAAAAATATCAAATATTAATGGTGTCAGTTTACAAGTTCCATTTTACAGAGCCAAGTAATCCCTCTATTCGAATGGGGAAAAATATCGTCGGGAAATTGAAGAAAGCGCCGGGCGGAGGGGTAGGGGTAGGGGGAGGGGGCCGAGGGCGGCAGGCGGCAGGGCGGCGAGACCCGCCGGCGCCGGACAACTTTCAGTGGCGAATATAAAATCACTACCCGATACACGGCCGTCAAGTCACGATCCCACAATTAGAAAGCTCATGACTCGGAAACAGTGGTGAAAATCTCTTATTTTATTAAATAATAAAATAAGTCATTATTGCGTTTATTTTTTAGTCTAACCGTGAGATTCTTCAAGAAAAATTAGGTTATTGTTTCTGTAAAGAGACAAACCGATATCGATATTATGAATAAATAGATACATAAAATTTTAAAAAGAAATATCAAAATTGAATGCAAAAAGTATAATATGTAGGTAGTTGTATACGAGTACCGAGAGTAAAATAATGATAAGACACAGCATGAATCAGATTAGTTAGTTGCTATGTAAAGGTTTAAAGCACTTTACAGACGTCAGATGTTCCGTGGGGTGTTAGTGTCTGGAGCTTGTATCTGATTCCTTTTGGGGGAGAAAGAAGACTCGCCGCACGTGCGACTAGCCGGTAATTACGCCGACTTGCGGCAGAACTGCAGCTTCAAGGAGATATTATTCATTGATTAACATTGACGATATGTTAAAGGCATTTACAGATCTTCTCTAAGCAAAAATTAAGGATTAAAAATGGAGGCATGTATTTCAAAATATTTTTAATAATGTAAGTAATGTGTTACTTGTTTTTTACGTTTTTAAAGGCATTCAATATATCGATATCTACTCAAACGTTTACATAAAAAACATTGACTGTCAGGTCAGCCAAACGTCGCGCCGACCATTCAAGATTCCATACTGTTTTCGCTTTATACGGGACGGTTTGCAAACTGCACAAGAAAATGAAGTTTTCTGTTCCGTAGAAAGTGTGCTTACTAGTACCTACATATAAAAATATAATCGCTCGTGTGGCCGCTAAACGTGAAATTAGGGGTAAGTATGGAGTATGGATTATGGAGCTAGACAAAGAGAGTCAATGTCTGGGGGCTCCCTCGGGGAGCGGGGACGGCCGCCACGTGAGCGTCACGGGGCGGGAGCGGAGGCGCCGCCGCCGCCCGGCGATACCATCACATCGTGGCCGATACAAGTAACGGAGTCCGAGAGACAAATTATATAACTATCATACCTAAACGATAACTGACCATTATGCGTGCATGGAAAACGGTGCAGAAGCGCGAGAAAGACTCTCGTTCTCTCGGCACCCAAGAAAAAAATGCCGTGAGCTATTTTATGCAACGAAAATAAAAACAATAAAATATTACAAAATTTGTGAAATATTCTACAGAGCGCGTGATTTGAATTATAGCTGCCTTGTTGTTCAACGATTTGAATCGCTTAGCACAAAGCGCGGGTGTATTATTACAGTCGGTGTATTATGATTCCGTAATAAGTAGGTAATGTAACGCAATAGGCGCCACGAGCCCGGCCGCCAGGCGCTGGCCGCTTGTATGGAGACGCGGGACCCTGACACGCTGCGCCACGAGCCCGGCCCGGCCACCAGGCGCTAGCCGCTGGAGCTGGTATGGAGACGCGGGACCCTGACACGTTGCGCCACGAGCCCGGCCCGGCCGCCAGGCGCTAGCCGCTGGAGCTGGTATGGAGACGCGGGACCCTGACACGCTGCGCCACGAGCCCGGCCCGGCCGCCAGGCGCTAGCCGCTGGAGCTGGTATGGAGACGCGGGACCCTGACACGCTGCGCCACAGGCCAGCCTCGTGGCGTCACAGGGCTCGCGCGATCAGGATCAACGCTAGATAATTTGTTCCAACACAATTTACCTAATTTCCTGTAAAATCGCGTGTGTCGTACATAATATAATATATACACGGTTAAATTCTCCATCTAGGCCAATAAATAGAGCGCGACATTTTTTGAATCGCGAAACACAAAATCTCCCCGTTATCTGCCCTTTGAGGGCCTCAAGGGACTCCGCCCGCCGGGGACGGGGGGTGGAGGCAGGAATTCGGATTATTTGTACTATGTATGTAGGTACTACAATAATTGTCCGAGGTTTGCACCTGGTGATGGTCTGTTCAGTAATGGAATTAATACGTTCATGAAAAAGAACACCATTTTGTCATTTTGTTTATAATATAACAATGTAATTTTTTACTGATGTATAGAAATTAGAACGCCATTTCGTGAGCCAATTTTTTTTAAAAAAGGTATTCATATAATAAAATTGTACAAAACGTTTCTTTTATCCATATAACGAGGAACCAAAATTATTACAATACCTAATAAATATAACTGAAAGTTAATGAAAAAAGTTTCATTACGTGTTAACACGAGTGCCTGGCAACAGGCGCACAAAGCCAACACCATGGAAGGCGTAAAATAGACTACATTTTTAGTCATTTCTATTATTATTGCTATTATGTATTTCGATTATATTATTATTGGCCAAACCCTACAACTTTATGATCAGCGCCTTTTACACTTCGGTGTTGACAAGTTGGAAGTTCGGAGAAAAATTGCGGACTTTAATGTTTCTTCATAATAAAATACGAGTACATGGCAAAATTGATTCTATATTCTGCTTGGAAAATATAACTTTGAATATTACAAGTCATTTTTCTTATATTTAGAATACCTTTCTCATGGAATAGTTGCTTAGGGGGATACATTGGTATTAGAGGTTTCCTAAACATAATCTTAATATTTTTTTGAGCAATATCTAATACCTGTATGTTTATCAAGAACTCCCCCATCCAATCCTAATATACGACAGGGATGAATGTAGAAGAGCATAGTAAACTATTTTTATTACCTTTTCATTTACTATTCCACTTAGACGTTTGAATACATAGGAGAGATGTTATATAAGTAATACAAGATAATTTTAATGTATAGGAAACACGGTGTTAGTGTGTAAAGAGATATGACGTTCTATCCTCTCTGTTTACGTCTTAGGCGTGATAGTATGGGTATTTAAATTATGCGGAAATATAAACTAAAATAATTATATTACATCTCCAGTAATAGTAGAAATATTTCATAAGGCCGAAGAGTGGAGGGTGAAGGCGGGGGAGGAATTTCAATTTCAATAGCTCTTAACAGGAGAGGGAATTTCGGGGCCGGGAACCGCGCGGTGCCAAGCAAACACTAGCGCGGACACGTCACGCGCCATTAATCACATTATTATAGTGTCAGCTACATCATAACTATCGTGTAACCTTCCTGTGCATATAACATACAATTTGTCATAAAAAAATAATCAATAAAAATTGCACGTTCAAAATGAAAGAATGATGAGCTGAATATAGAAAGTGTACTCTCAATTTTATTTGGAAAGTGTAGTTATTTTGTCAACAGGCATATGCTCCACAAAGGGAGCGAATATGGAATGATATTAGAATAATGTTTGTTAACAGTTCTCGGTTAGATATGAATATAGTAAAGTAGGAAGTAATACATCCCGCCATCTCGAGAGGTCCTCTTGCGGCATTATAATCTTGGGGAGATTTGTTTGTCTACTTCCCTCTGTCCTCTCTATACTCTACATGGAGCTCTATACTACCGCATGCCGCATGCCGTCCCAGCATCAGCAGTCGGCAGTGTGCGTGAAGGGTACTCGAATACAACTTGGAGTAGTTACGCACTTGGCGGAAATTTCTATTTACGGCATAGTTGGCTTATTTGTACGGAAAAGGATTCAGGCAATTTATATTCTTATTTTTGGAGTTAAAATAACAGATTATGGGCGGTAGTAAAGCAAAACATCGCAGTTCAATTTAAAAATTAAGTATATGTGACTAAGTACACGAATCCATATATTTATATTGGATATTTTTTATACAAGTATTTTAGGTAAGATTTAAAAACTTCAACAAAAAAAATAAAGTTGAAGATGAATAAGATAAAAAGACTGCGAAATCAATTCCATCACCTTTTCCTAAAAAACATGGCGTAAGTAGGTAGTTATGTTCACTAATTGTTAACCTTTTTAGTTACGACTAGGAAGCTTTTACAAATAGTTAGCTGCTTTTGCAAATAATTAGTGGTGTCTCAGCTGTATCAGAAAAGAAAAATGAAAACGTAAAAGGTAATGATACAAGTTTGGAATATAACGAAACCTTCTGGTTGTAAGTAACTAGTTCTGTATCTAGAGTTAGGAAGAGGCGGTGAAGCAAATATTGATCAGTCGGACGTCGCGTGAGCGAAATGAGAATATTATCACGTCATTCCGCCAGGAGTACGACTGTTGGTCGTATATTTAGTCGGTCAGGTCACGCAGGTGGCAGGCGGCAGGCGGCGGGCGCCGCGCTGCCTGGGAGGAAAGAGTCGCCTCTGTCCGCGACCGCGATACCATCGCCCGCTCGCGCCCGGTGGGGTGGGGTGCAACCCTTCAACCGCTAGACTTCAACACTCCGCAGGACCATCGATATTCTACGGATGTTCGAAGGTTAACAACAAACACGTCCCAAAAGAAGTTGCGAGAGGTGTTAGTGAGCCATGCTACTTGCATTTAGATACTATAGTTACCAACACCTTTCGTAAAACAAGCGCTACAAGACGCACGAATAATCATAATTCCATTGTGATGTAAATTCTTTGAAATAACCAAGATTCAAAACATACAGCGAATTTGGTCACCTCGAGAAAAAGCTCAATTTATTTACTAACTCTGGATTAAGCACATAGAAAAAAGCTATTTATATTAACGGAGAAACAATATGGTGGGGTTGCATACATAGTCTACTCGGGTGACGGGAGGTGTGAGGAAATGGAATTATCATGTTCGGCTTTTTGCTTGATGGCGGCACCACATCACCACATATGTAACTACTGCTCCCCACTACAGCGACACTTAGTATATGAGCGTGTGGCTATAATAGTGTATAGTGCTCCTGCTTGCCTATTGGAAATGGTCCTTCCTCACTTATGCAATTATATTGTAATGTGGCAAGTGGCAAGTGGCAAGTAGCTAGCGGCTAGCAACTAGCAACAGGGTGGCTCTCACACTTAACAAAAGTTCGCCATAATATAGTGGCGATATAACTTAATCTGGTCAGTGTTGTTAATACTCGGTAGAATGTTTCGGTCACGAATTCTTGTGTACACAGAGAAGGGCGTACGTACCCGTGACTACTACGGAGAGAATTTGTTACTTCATTTTTGCGTCAACATTATTTTCATCGGAGACAAATCGGAGAAATTTTAAAATAACTACGTGTTATTACGTAAGTCGAAATGGAAATATGTACCCAAAGCCTACGTCAGTAGAAGAAGAAGAGGAAACAAAATATTTCACAGTTGGACAGAAGTTCAACGACGAATTTTACACTATATAATCCCCAAGACAAGGATTATTTTGCGTATGTTAGATTTTGCGTGAATTTTAAAATACAATGTTAAAAAAATAATTAAAGGTGAAATAAATTTATAAAATGGATTTTTTTTTAAATTCCTAACATAAAACTCTTTATTACATTTTATTTTTCATAAACATTCTCATTGTTGTCAAATGGTGAAACCTTGACCAAGCTTTGAGAGAAATTAAACACATGAAAAGCTCTACACGATAAGCTTAGGAAAACTAAGAGAAAAATAAATATTAGTCGAAAAACAATAGTGTAGTTGAGATGGACTAAATGAAAAGTGGCTAAAGAGCTCCGTGCAGGAATCAGGGGGCCCAGGATCGGGTATGATATTATAAATAAATTGTGTAGATGTCGTCGAAATGAAAACTAGGGCATAATAAGAAGGAAGAACCAAACTCGGCGAGTTTACGACTTCAGTTTTAACGTGCACTTGAATTAGTGAGACTCGCTACATAAATAGATGATTGCTAGTTGAATATGAATACGAGAAATATAATACGCGAGCTTACAATACAAGAATCAACAAGGATAAATATGAAACGTGTTACATAATACATTTTGATGAATATAAGGCGACTATTCATAGCTGGTGCGAGCAGCGAACAGCGAGCAGGCTCCCCACTTCGGGCGTCACCGGCATGCGGCACCGCCACCGCGCACCGCGCACCGCGCACCGGTCGGACTCTAATAGCCAGACATAAGCAGGGAGGGGCTAGCGATGGCCCACAGAGATAGCCGTAGAGCATTACGAAAAATACGCCTAATTGAAAGTGTAGTCGTTGCGCCCTACGAATCTATTCGCGGCAAGCGAGACAGAGATGGAGGATCTCCAGGGAGTGCCGCGCGAATTGTCACGCGATATCAAGTCATAACAATCAAGGAATTGACATTCTCCGAGGTAAAACGTGTATTCACGAGAACCAACAAGGAAATCATGAAAGCGTTTAAAATCTATAAGAATTGGAAGGGAGGACAATGACAAAATATCTTAGCTTATTTGACAAAGCAATGCTAAGTTGAATAACGCGATTTTCCAAACAGCGAGTGAAATTATGGGCTTTTGTGTATTTTTACAAATGGTCGAGATTCACTGCAATTGTACAAATAATAAACAATGAGGGAAAGAAGTAGTTACTGCATTGAATTATTTATAGCTTGCTTTACAATAAAATACTCGTGTCATGTGTGCTCTCACCGACGACGCCTATATTTATATTAAGTGAGAGGTTGGTGCGGGGATGGACGAAGGACCAATAAACACAATAAAATAAAATATAATATGGAAATTGCCTTTATCCCTGTGCTAGTTTGCCTCGAATTAGTTGCTTTTCTTCGTCTTCAAGACATTTACTTCACAAAAAGGAAATGGAGGCGCACATAAAATATCGACGGTGGAAAGGAAAAACTTACCAAGCGACATAATATGTGCAAAGGAAAATGATACCAATTGACATAATGTAAATTTTTCTTTTTTGCACATTTTTTTATGTTTCACTTTACATAACATTTTTATTTCCACCGTTACATATTAAATATTACATAACATATATTACATACTAGGTACATATCAATACTACATATAACATTAATAATAATAACATAACAACCCATCCAGTACATCACCACCGCTTGAACAAGTCAATAGAAATTCTCATTATGTACTAGATGTGTCTTTACAAAGAAAGGTCACAAAAACATTTAAGGACATATACAGACTGGACAAATGGATATTTATAAAGAACGAAAATATATATAAATTGCTACAGTTAACTCAACTTACACTAAACAATTTAAAAAATAAAATAACATTTAAGATGCCTTTTAGAAATGACTAATAAGAGAAAATGTCTGAAATTGAAACAATTCAGCAAAAACATATAAAGACAATGCCTTTTAGAAACATATTTATAAAGAACAAAAAATATAAATAAATTGACAGTTAACTAAATATTACACTAAGCAATATAAAAATAACATTTGAATCTTTGCACATATTATGTCTTTACACCGTCGATATATACATAATAATAATAATAAAATAAGAAGAACAGAATATGAATGAAAAACGGGGACACTCTGATAAGAAACTGCGGGTTTACAAGTGGGGTTACTTCGTCAGATTCGGACATAGACAGACAGCTAACAGAAAAATAAACAAAATGCAACATTTCTTTTCTTTGGGGGGTAAGGAATAAATGAGCAGAAAATTTGAAGGTACCTACTTATCACTATTTGATGTAGGTATATCAAACAATGTGTATATGTAGTGAAAATGTTTAAATACTCTTCTGACTCTAAATAGGCAGGGGAGTGCCCGCGCTATCGGAAAACAGCAAAAATTTTCCGCTCTAAATCGCGAGATTGCATATAAATACATTAAGGAAGGTGCCACGATAGGAGAGAATTTATGGAGAAGAGATAGCGAAGGGAGCCGCTTTGGAAAACATTTACAATATAAACTAACTACAATATTCAGGGCGAGAAAACTTTAAATTGCATTCTTACGGGTGACTAAGCGGCAGGAAGGAGCACATTACACAACATGATATTCTGGATATCACGCAGCGCGCAGGTCTACAGGTTCCCATACACAACTATATAGTCGCTAGTCGCTAGTCGCTAGTGTGATCAGGGTCACCCAGCGATATCAAACGGAAAATAACCTCAGCGATTGATTACAAGAAGCAGTAAAACATGAACGTACTCATACATGATGTAATACCAGCGAGGTGGTGTAAAACATTCTCCCCGGGCCAGGGTAGAGAATGAAGAGGCCAGCGAAGGGTGTGCACGTGTGGTTGGTTATTTTGGAAGCGGTTTTTTTTTTCATTTCCTGCAAGTGATCTCAGAAGACACTCGAGCAGCGAAGAAAGGGCTGAATATCTTCAATTTGATTACACAAAATCCCTATTCGTCGGGCCCAGAGATGTTCTGGATACACGGAATTACAGATCGGGGATCAAATATGTATACGGGGACCCGCAAGTCTGGACCAATCTTCTTGGGCCGGGGGGTGGGGGGGAACGTTTCCCGGGGGAAATCCGCCAGAGATGCCGGGAAAGGGGAAACTCGGCCCGGGGAGGGGAAGGGCAAATTAAAACTGCCGAGAGAAGAAATCGGAGAGCGCCTCTACTCCCTTACTCCCTCGGTCCTCGGATGCCAGATCCTTACAGGAATAACGACCATTTCGGAATTTATTTGACACATAAAATAAAAGGGTATTCACTATTCACGCGCCAGGCCGGATATATATAAATAAAGAATATAGAGAAATTCAGGGGTGTATCGGCGTATCCTAGAAGCCAGAAGGGTCATTTGGCGCTCCGTAACAAGCTTTAGCCTCTTGCGGTTATTACTGCAGGAACTTTATTACACAAACAGGTATAGTAGAACATACTCATATCTAATAGTATCACCAACTATTATGTAAGATTTAGATAGGGAATAATTGTAGCAGCTATCTGAATAATACAAAATGTAAAAGTAAAACAAAGGTGAACTCGCTCTAGTACGGGTAGGGAAAAGTAGAAGTAGAGTGGAGTAGCTAAGTACCGAATACACCGCAGTAAGTAGTCGGATAAGGCCCACAAGGGGAATCCCATTATTGTGAGAGGCACTAAATATACACAACGGATCTCAGGAGACACACAAAACACCGCGCAGTGCCACTAAATTCAGCTTATAATATCATCCATAACGGGACTGTCAAGGTACGGCTGTCGGGTACCGGGTGAGGCTCGTGATCTTATACCACATTGTCAATCTTTGCAATCATTATTATCATTCAATTGCATTATATAAAATAGAGAAAAACTAGAAAAAAATCGAAAATTAACAAGGTGATTTAGTAAATATTAAATTGATTAAAATAATGCGTGTTTGGGATGTATATAAACATTACGAGGAATAATTGATCAGAGTGATCTTTGAAATATTATTAAAATAACAATGAAAATTTGTAGTATGTAATCCGGTTGTTCTCAGGACAAGTCCGAGGTATAGAAAATTTAAAATACCCCTATTTCTGCGTACAAAATCGCGAAGGCTTCAACTTTATATTTTGCTGAATATCCTATAGAACCGTAGGTAGGCTTTGAAGGCAGGTACCATTTTACATAACATTATGTCCCTACTCGTGGATTATTTCAGTAGTGATGACGTTTGGAATTGGTATTGGCTAGTGTGGCTGGTCCTGGACTGGCACTAACCTTCATGCAACGAATGATCAAGATTCAGTGCACTCGGTGTACCGATGCAGCGTCCTATGCACCATTGGGTGCGGATAAAGGAGAGTAGTAGTAGCAGTAGCGGCTAGTAGCTAGTCATTGAGTCCATTATACCAGTGAATAATTATATTTAGCATCTATAGAAGAGGTGCTACATGAGCAGTAGTTTCACGCGCGCGGTACAGCCTGTATTCTGTATCCTGTATCACTACTCTGTCCGGACTTTACGGGGTTCACTAAAAATATCATATGAAATGATCATAATTCGGAGAATTGCCAAATTGCTGAAAGGGAAATGGCGTTCTATATCAGTCGCGGCACGTGATACACGTCACGTTGGCGGGAGATTATAAAACGGTACATTTATTCCGTGAGAGGGGTGCCCCCACACCCCACCCCCGCCCGCCCGCCGCCCCACAACCCCCTGAGCCGACCGACACACTGCGGTTATGCAGAATTCCAAGCGGCCGCGGTGTGATGCATAAAGCTGATGTTTCAAGTTTCCAATATCCTGAATATGCTTTAAACTATTTTCAACTTAAAGCGCTTGATAATAATATTTCAGGCAGAAAATAGAATGATCGCTCCGAAAACTCTCGTAGATATTCGTTATCACGAATAAAGTACTACATATAAACACAGATATAGTTATTAACATTTAATAAACATTAAATAAAAGGTAAAGAATTTTTTTTTTTTGTATATTACAACCACTATTGCTTTCTCTTATTCGCATCTATTAATGCATAAACAACTGCATTGGTATTCCAAGTAGGTACAGGGAATCTTGGTTATTTATTACGAAGCACTTCCCGTTCCCGTCCAAGGAATATTATCAGAGTAAATAAAAAAAATTGTTTCATTCAACTGTTTAGGTATATGTAATTAATAAAAAAAACACTAAATTGAGACAGTTTTTAATTTTGATTTTTCATCAGTCAGTTTGACAATAATAAGTATCATTATAATAATACATTGTTTGAAATAATTACTATTGTTCAGTTAACAATGTTAGTAAATTTAAGTTTTGACGGTGATAATACGTGTTAACATTAGAAGACTTCGAGGAATGGGATCTGTATACTATAAATATAAATATATTGTTTTACCCGGTAATTTGATATAAGGGTTGTGCGTAACTTGTTAAGACGGAGCCGTCATTCCTGACAATTGTTACTGGGTAAAGGAGAAATTGGGAAAGAAAGTTTAACGAGTCCAGTCTACCGGAGACGTGACGTCCGGCGCCTATCGCCCCCGCCCCCGCCCCCGCCCCCCTCACTAACTACAGCCGGGTAGTTTACATCCAACAGACCCTAGGAATTGGTTATTGCGTTTCGGGCTATGAAACATAACGTACTCGTGTCCAATAAAATTGGACATAAATAAAAAGGCCGTTATGTCCGAGGAGAACTTTAGGTGGAGACTTTTACGTTCATGAATATGCGATGGCCGAGGTGGAGGGTGGGGGGGGGGGTGGAAGTCGCAGGTACCGGAAAAAAACATACACCCTGAAGACTAAAATATAATGATAAAACATAAAAAATAGGTTTTTTTAATTTTACGAAAAACAAATCTATGCAATCCTGACAATAAAACCAATAAAACCTAAGCGGCTTATGCTGGATAATAGTCGTGGTGGAGTGATCCGACAATCATTAGACTCGAAGTCTGCAGAGTCAATAGCCGCCTAAAATACATCATTTTCAATTCTATTATTGATAGAAAAATTAATGGTTTTTTCAATATAAACAATTAGGTAATTCACAGTGTTTCAACTAACTGCTGTATTTTAATTTCATTACTTATTAAGAAGTAAGTCGTCCACATACTCGGTGTATTATGACTCCCCGCGGAGACCGAATTAGGGGGTCAGTACCTACTCCCGCCAGTGCCCAGTATAGGTGATTGTCACGGAAAGGACGAGATGCCGGAATTCCACGGGGGGATTGTATACCGGATTAAGGTTTGAGAGTAAAGTAGAAATAAAGCACGGAGTAAATAATCTATAGATCGCCGAATTTTCGTTTCTATATTTTTTTAAATTTTAAATGTTTAGGAATCCAATAACCTTTTTAACGAATGAATATGCACAGTGTTTTGAAGTGCTTATTTCGTAAATTTAGGGAAATGTTTTTCAAAATACAAAAATTAAAAATACTTTATGAATATTTTTCGAAAATTACAATTTTAAGATAAAAATATTTTGCAAAAAACGAAACTATCATAAATTATTTATATTCTTAAATAATCGAGTATAGGACAGTGTTTGAGTTAAGACGATTTTACTGTTACGAGAAACACCTCAAACACAATTTTATATAAAGTGTAAATATTCCACGATCCAAAGATACCAAACAGTAAACACAATTCAGCCACGCGCCAGAACAGTTGCAGCGTGAGACTTTAACTAGAGACACTGCTAGACCTGCAGACTGGGTGCCAAGTACTTGGGTGTGTGCCAACCACTGGGACTGTGTGCCAACTACTGTGCACTGTGCCGAGCACTGGAGCTACCACGGTACGGCAGGGCATCGGGGACACCCTAACAAGGGTTACATACAAATGCACACAACTGTATAATGGCATTTTCACGAGCTGTATATATCTCTTTTTCAAAATTAATGACTTTTAACACTATCTTAATGCATAAGTACCTACGTATAATTAACAAAACGCAATTAGAACATTGCGCGGTAATCGGACCACAAGTACAATGGGTCAGATGGAGAAATAGATAAGTGCAGATTTTTTAATAATAAAATTTATTAATATAAAAGTACTGATAAAAGAATGATCACAGTAATATGTACTTTTTACGAGAAAATCGTTGTTTATAAAAAAATATATACTGTTTACTCATACGTATTTCTATAAAATTAATCTTTTTTATATAAAACTGTATGTATATAAGCGGAGGCTGAGTAGCGCAAACTTATTAATAACCTACATATTTATTGTCTCCTGCGCTTAAAATATTCAGATTTCCAAACACGTACACCACACTCCAAATACCACAACACAACATAATAAAATAAAAATAATATAATAACAACATAGCAAAATTTAAAGAGAAAACCTCAAACAACATGAATAAGTTTTAGTGATAATACAGAAAGCAATCTATATCCACGGAGCGTATGAGAGCCGTACCTACTTGTATAATACATTAGAGTTGCAGCCCCAGTAGCCAATAAGGAAACTCTCGGGTCTCGTATAATTCACTATTAGAATTGCTAGAACCCGCGTAGCCAGGGAGCTCAAGGAAACGGATCTCGGTCAGTCGCGTCCACCGCTATTACTACTTCACTAGTTCACCAAAGTTACTTTACTGGAGTAGATATGAACCCTCGGACACAAGTGAGCTCCATGTACGTTCACTTGTGGCTTATACTAGTTTGATTATATAAAAGATTAACTGGGGAACTATTGCAAACGGCTCTCATTTGGAACAGTAATCTGGTGGAAAGGCTAATTTATACAAATCGGTTAAAAATTTCAATTTCAAGCTGATCTACATATAGCGGGGGTTACGTTGTGGGAACCCTGACGTCGATTTTAGATGTCAAGACATAACCTGGAATAAACTGGTCAGATCAGCGATCGGGAGTCGCAAGAAGCACAACACTATGGTGTTTAAATTATGCGGATTGTCTTGCCATTCTAATACAAAGATTAATTCTTTTGCGCTCATCTGCCGAGCCTTTCGTATTATGTGGCATATGTACTGTGCAATTACCATTCCATAGATCTAACTATCTTCATTGCGTTAAACGCATTTTATATAAACAGTACACACATAATAATGTGAAAGGATTCACATAGGATTATGAAACAGCCGTGTTTTCTGGGAATTCCAATAACATATACATTAAACAAATTGGGAACTGGGGGAACAATGGGTTCTAATTTTAAATAAAACGCTATTTGGATGATGCAGATAAAGATCTTCATTTGACGTCGATTTTTTGCCATTTAAAGATAAAATTTAATCTTGGTGGAAAGGGCTGATTATACGAATGTGTTCCCGGTTATAAAAACATTCTAATTCTTCACTCTGCTGATTGATTGTTGAGACTACTGTACTACATATTTATTATGATTATGTACGTACTGTAGGACAAGTTTGATTATAATATTGTGTAAGAGGAATTATGATTATTTATGAATTTTTTTTGCGTTTTCAACGCTAGAGGCCTTTACTAACACTCAAATGCCATTGCATTATCATATTGACAAATTTATACGTCCCATGCCATAAAGATAATAATCAGAATAGCGACTGGATAAACAGATAATATTATTACAATCAAATTATTGTACGATGGATATATAAAACCCGATAAAGTAATGCCAACAAAATTAAAGCACGTGACTATTAACTATGACACGTAACTATTTTTTCATCAAATAGAAGGCATATTTCCATACGGAGACACCTCAATTTCAGAAATTTTTATTATTTATTATTTTAGTTTGATAAAAAATTTATTATTTTAGAAAATTTATTATTTCAATATTTAGTGTTAGATCATTTTAATGAAAGCAAATGAGTTCGTCTTTAATCAGATTTGGGAACAATAATAATTACTGAGAATATATTACACGCTATACATTCAATAGATTTTTTTTATGCGATACAAAAAATAGGCGGCCGAATATTTAATGATGTTGAATTGAGAAAATTTCCTACATTTTCCAGAATACAACTTACTACAAGTAAACAACATCAGATTCCACCTTGATTCCACTGAGCAAATGGCAAAAGTCAAAGCGAAGATGAGACGAAACATTAAAAGCGAAAAGGCCGCTAGAGGTCTGGGGCGCGAACGGGCGGCGGCGGCGGGCGGCGGGCGTTAGGGCAGCGGATAGGAAGGAGTGGAGTATTCAGTATTGCACCTGAGGTGTGCCCCCGGGGGCCGGAGCGCCCCCTGCCCCCACCACCGTGAAATATGTAGCAGCAGCGGCTCGAGCGAGCCATTTGAATTTGATGAGAAATTTTAGTGTTCGAGTTTTTACGCGCGTTTCTTATTTCACCCCCGAGTAAGATATTTTTGAGGATATTTTATTAAGGGTATTTTAGAGGTAGGGCAAGACTTAGCCGGTACAAGAGGTCCGTGTTAGATAGAATTATTCGGTTTCAATACGTTTAAAAAACAAGTAAAGAGGGTAGTAAATAAAAATGTTATTTAAAAACTTTCCAGACTAGAAGCCCCAAAAATGGAGGGAACAATATTGTATAACGGGGGGGGGTATAGAAAAAAGTTACCAACTCGATGTACCTAATAAGTTGACTGTTGGTTGCTTTCAAATAAATCTCGTATGACTGTATAAAATGTTACAAAACACAATTCAAATTTCGTAACATTTATTACTATAGAACTTAAGAACTTTGACGAAGAATAACAATAATTATTATTACACGCGATTTCAACGAAATAAATAAAATTTTGTGACGTTATTTAGAATAGAAGATAAATAAAACGTTGTTTTTACAAGCTGGCTTTGCCGATCACAGCGGTATTGTGTTTAGAGACAGCAACGGAATCGGGAGGGAAGATCACAAGAAGCTGGAGGTGCGGACATTTGTACATGCGGATACACCCGGAGACAGAATTACTAAATTATAGCCTTTCTACAAATTGGAGACTAGAAGTAAACTATTAATTAATGCCAAATTTTGAATGATGGATACTGAGGGATTACTCACAAAATATTATACTTTTAAAGGGAACGTTAGTTTAGTTACTATATACATATTAGACATACTTAGACATAAATATAAAGAATCACTCAAAGCACGCGGAAGTGAACATAGCAGATTGTGGCACTAGTGGGGCTTCCAACCCTGCTTCCGGGGTAGCAGGCACGTACGGCCGCAGGAATGTACCGAGCAATCAATACCACACGTGTCCACGTGTACACGAAACTGACCACAACCTCTTTATAAATAACGTTTTATCTTTCGTCATGCCTTAGTTTTTATTTAACAGAAAAAAATATAGCAACTGATTTTATCATTGTAATGGTAAGATAGGAAAATGGCCCATGTTGGGGGCGGGGCGGGCGGGGGGCTGACGGCCCTCGAGGGACTCGTCCGCAGTCAGCCCTGATTAACGCCACCGGAAAGGGAGCTAATGACCATTTTTTACGCTTTAAAAAGGTTCGCCATATTTTATAACGATAGGTGCGATTGGGCATCGAAAAGTACTCGAATCATTAAGAGAATTAAAAATCGAGGTAGAATTTAGACGACAATTACGCTTCAAGTCATTATTTACAGTGTGTGAGTTATATGTAAAAAATGAAGGGGGAGAGGACACTACGGCGTTACGAGAAAAGTTTAGAAAAATGCCGACATCGCGAACTGAATCATCGATGAGCGAAGGCTGTGTCGCGAGGAAACTAAATCTAGTCGGGGTGGAATATTCTAGTCGCGTAAGTCGAGGAATATGGTATTAGTACAACAATACATGTAAGTACGTAGGACCATATTTTGCATTCCACGCACCACGCGAGGACTCGATATTACCGACACGCCGCCGCCGCCGCCGGTGCGCGGTGCGCGGTGGATCGTGAGCTTCGGAAGCTCTGACGCAAATATGCCGGAAAGCCCGTATAAGCTTTGAGCGCAGACATAATCGATTTTAACAATTAGGGCGCAGCTTATGCCGAAATAATTTGGGCGTGTTGATAAGAATAGGAGAATGCAATCAGATTCACAATACAAACACGCAAAGGCGGGAGTGGGGGAGTCGACAGTGGAATAAAGAAGCGAGAAGTTCCTGGGGAGGAAGGAGGATGGAGGATGCCAATCAGCGTGCACCTATTTGGAGACGTGCGCGGAATGTGACCGAGCCTTGGATCCTGGACTAGAGGCAATGCGGGTAAACGATAAAGAGAAAACCTAGTGTTATAAGACAAAGAACTACGTTAATATTGGTTTTACAGTTCCATGCTACGAATAATATTATTTTTTTATTGATTTTTTTTTTATGAATTGTCAAGTTGTTGTATTTTAAACAATCTCTTTATCATTGTAAAGTTTGAAATTGTTTTAAAAAATGGGGAAAGGGATGCAGGATATAACGTGTGACATTGTTCAAGGGTTGGTGGTGGGAGACTAACAGTTGGAAAAGGCTTACCGGGCACTACGTCACGCGCGGGGTAAGGAGTCGGGAGGTCGAATTCAGTGATAACTTACCTGCAAATATAAGAAAATACATTCATTACAAACAGTTGGAATTTATAATGAATTCTTGCACGTTTAGAATAGGTACATTTAAAAAAATCTGAATGGTTTTATGATAAATGTAACAAAATTAAACACAAAATAATACTGTTCTGTAAATAATAAACACGATGCCACTCTCTCTATATTTATTCGACCTCCTGTTCTGATACATAATCGGAACATTGAAACCATTATACATGTCCATATTGAGTAGGTATCCACATATTATGATATGTAAAGGCAATAAAATAAATCAAAATCAAATAATACAGAATTACAGGCAAGCATTTAAATGTATTTATAAATTATGTATAAAATTTATGTATTATGTTTAAAGTATTGTGAGGATTATTACATTGTTTTATTTACATTTCACATTTCATATAATATACACAATAATTATTTATACAAAAGATGGCGACTCGACTGTAGCGACCCATGACAATGATCTGGCCCCGACTCACTAGATAATCCGTGTCGAGTTAGGGCATTTTCAATACAGCATTATACGTTACAGAGCATTTACATGATGAATATAAAAGAAAGATTTTTTTGTATTCGTGCAAACCAAAGAAAAAAACAAACTTCCAAACAACTCTATTTCTGCAGGTATTTTCAGTAAATATAAAACTAATATAATGCACTGGAAATAAAACGTTATAAAGATTTCCATATTTTAAGTGTTATATTAGTTAGTAAGTTGTTAGAAGCATAAAAAATCAGTACATTGATGCTGAGCCGATTGCCGTACGGCAGGCGCAAGAAGCCGTAACAGCGCGAAGTGGTTTTACATTATTATTGCTGTCATGTAATAAATATTAAATGACACTTTTTCTCATTTCTTTGTCCAAAATCTTTTTTTTAATTACAAAAAAGGTGGCTAATAACTGTAATATGCAATGTTCAGTAATTACACAGTACTTATATAATCTAAAAAATAATACTTTTTAAGTTTTTCTTAACCCCTTGATAACAAGAGAAAAACTTTTTATATTGCGATTAGTGATTATTTTTCGTGTATATAATTGTATGCAAAATCAGAATATTGATTATGCAGACAGCAGAATATTGATTATGCAGACAGCAGAATACTATGAAAGCATGGTTTTAGATTCTATATTGCGCGCAGTGAGCTTGTTTGTTTAAGACTTGTAATTTATTCAGGATAAGAATAGACTTAGCAAAGTTAGTGAAGGCTTCGTGATTCGTATCAGTTTAGCCGCGGACGTAATCAGATATCGCGTTACGGGCTCCGGGCCCCCATTCCGCGGGCCACGTACATTGGGTTCATAGCATGTCGGCTGTCGGCTGTCGGCGACTACATAATACTTATATATTTATTCACAGCCACCTCGACAGGCCAGGAGGCCCAATAACACAAGGGAACAACATCACAAACACCCAGGATTGAGATCAATATTTAAAGCCGCTGAATTACAAATATTCAATTGTGAATAATCATGTATCAATAAGCTTGTATACGTCTTTATAGGTATAATTATTTTAGTCACACTGTCCCAATTTCCGTACAAAATATTTAGTATTCATAATTATACAAAAGATAGATGATATCTAAACATGTAATCAGATATGCGGATTTTTGTATGATTCATATTCTATAAAAGGAACATCATACATTACGCGTAATCGTAATCAGGTATTATTCCTTCCCACGTAAAAACTACGGTACCTATTTAGCCCACAGCAAGTCTAGCAATATAAAGGTCATCCAGATTTGTAAATATTTTATGTAAAACAGTTTATGATAGGTTGAAATAGAATAATTATGTTTTTTAAGTTGCACGTTTAAATTGTTACGAAAGTACATTTTAAAAAACAAAGCACACTAAACAATTATGATTTTCTGTAAAATAAGATTTTTTAAAGGGAGTTCTTTGTTATTGGCAACGAATCGTATTTTTAAACTTACAAAGCGAGCAAATTAAAACTTATATAAACGTGAATATGCTATAAAAATATAAAGGAACATTTTATAACTACTTAACATTAAAACTATAGTATAAAGGTATATATTACATTAAGTTAGAAAAGTAATCACAAGTATAAGAATAAAGTAAAAAGGTTTCCATAAATAGAAAAGTTTGTAAAGAAGGATTAATAAGACTTAGTTTACCATGAAATGTTTAAATTGACGAATCGCATGTTTATATTAAATCGGTCCTCAATTGACTGAATTTGTTGACTTTTAAGAAGGAAATCACGATTATCACATTGTTCACGTAAATAAGCGGCAGGTAATGTTAATATCTGAAGATACTCATATGTCGTTTTGGGCACCGAGCCAATGTGCGTCACATTAAATTATAAAAGGAGCCAATTCCGGCTGTAAAATATAGGCGCTCCACCCCTGGGATCATAAATGACAGGCAAATGTTAAGGCGGTAAATTTAAATGTCTCTCCAAGTTGCTTTCCGTAATAAAATGTAAAAAAAGAAAAACGTATACGCGCCGGAGTGGAGCTAGCAGGTCACAGCTGGGGAACATATAAAGGAGACAACGTAACCCAATTTCGGCGTTCTTCATATACCTAACGAGGGACATTTAGGGTGAGCTGAATATAATAAGGGAAGAAGAGCTAAATCTGTTGAACGCAATCCGACATTATCCACAAAATCGTCACCCAATCGGTCTAATTCATTTTGCAAGCAATCTATAAGTGAGAGAGAATTTATGGTAACAATCAAAAGCGCACAGCCAGCGTGATCCGGCGGAATTAGGCGGAATTAGGCGGAATTAGGCGGGCGAGGGAGCGGGCGGCGCGCGGCGCGCGCTGACCAGGTCAGGGATTACGGGGAGTTTTAATTACGGCGGGTGGCGGTGTGGGGCGGCGTGATCTGGTGGTGCCGCAGGCCGCTCGGACACTTGGCCGCTCTAGTGATCGACCCCGACACGAGACCGACAACGGATGATTGATTATGACACGGTGACGAGACCTTTCATGTGTCCAAATAACCCTCAACATTGAGATTTTTTCACACTACGGGAATACAACTTATTTTATACCTTTTAAAAGGAACATAAATTCAAAATGAATCGGGTAAATACCAAATATGGGTAAGGGTGGACGAAGCTCTCGTCGGCGCAATATTGGGCGCCACTATCGGGGTCCTGAGAAGGTTGTGTACTGTGTAGATATGAAGCTCTCTTGACTCCCATACATCTGTCGCGTTGTCAAAGAGCAGTTTGATATTTAATATAATATGTAAATTTTCCGTTTTGATAAGACGGGCTGGCGGTCTATACCAAACAGGGTCGCCGGGGCTAGGGGGGGGTGAATTAATAAAGTCCGACCATAAAACTTCCGGTTCGCTCCGTGAATGTAGTCGGTATTTGTACGCGATAGTATAGCGTCAAAATATGATGTTCGTATATGATCGAGACTGCCTACAGTCGAGTCCCCCTGCCGAAGCATATTGCATATTGTACGGGGGAGAGGAGTACCGGTTATGAAACGTAAACAATGCCTTATTTAGACAACGAGGAAATAGGATAAATCGAAACGGCGGCGGCGGCAGCGATATCAGCGATCGCGTGAATGTCGAGTGTAATTATTATAATAAAGAATTAACAGGAGGTAGTCTGGTTTATCTTGCGGAGGATAAGTTGAGTATTTACAAAACAGTAGATATCACCGAGCGCGCTCTTGGTTCCCGGATCTAGAGGACATAATAATATGTCCCTACGTACGGAAGTACAGAACGCGCAGTTAGTTCCATCGGGTTAATGAAAATTCTAGCGAGAAGATTGTAGAGGGGCTTGATTAAAGGGCCTCATCTCCTCAACAGCACTGAAATGTAATCAAAACCGACTAATTACCCATGAAAGGAATCCGAAGTTTCCTTTCGACTTAAATGCTCGCTCACTGTACAGCTGTACAGCCTCTTACCCCTCGAGTGAGGGTTGGTCGGGAAAACTGACTTCCCGCGCGGGAAACTACTGCGGAGAGTGAGAGAACGTTTTTATACAGAGCTTCACTTTCTCCTTTCTACACATACTAGTATATTGTATAGGAATATCGGCTTACGGTCAACACAAATGTATTCAACATGCTGTGCACTGTGCGCTGTGCGCTGGGATAGAAAATTGTTCGGGAGAACAACGCACATAAAAGACAGACGGAACAATAACGATTACAGATATTATATAGTATAAAATGATCCTAGTATGTATCTACATATGACAAAACAGGGCACTCTTTCAAACGTGTGTTGGATATTCCGCAATTATGTATAACAACTTGATAATAGTTTATTTTATTACAATACTTTATAAAGTATGTTATAAGATAAATATCGCAAAAATACAGCTTAAATGAGTAAGAAACACGTGACTAAAAATGTAAGATGTGTCGTGAAATTAGTCAAAAGTCATGTCAATTTATATAGTGCTTGTTTTAGTGAGTAGTCACTTCAGAGTATAAAATTTGAGAAAATAACTATAAAAGAGAGCAATAAAATAAATTGCAATTGACCTATTGACGCTTGAATATCCATATCCCTGAACTTGGAAAAAGCTTATTCACTTCTGAGATAAACTCAACATACGCATAAAATTTCGTTCCTTTAGCATAAAGGAGATCGTAGTATTAAAATGCAAAATGTCCAACAAAGTGTGTAAATGTAATTTCTTTAGTCAATCCTTTAACACGATTGCGGGCCCTCGCAGAGAGGGGTCCGCGTAATGACTTCCGGGAATATATTATCCGGGAGTGTAGTGGGTGGCTCCAGCCAGTACAAGGGAAGATACAAGGCGGGGATCGTGAATGGAAATTAATTGCTCCAGCTGCATTAACTGCAAACGAAACGCGCCAATTACAAAACTGATTTTATTCCACTGAATAAGGGATGCGACACCGAGGAAACAGAGAATTCAGACGGTCGGAGTTAGGAGTGCTGGACGTTCAGGAGATAGAGCTCTGGACCAGTGCAGTGTGTGAGGCCGGAGGAAAGCGCCGAGCGTGAAATAAGCCCCAGTAACACGAACCCCAGCTTTGGTGTTAATCAAGAGAAATGGCACAATTTCTACACACGTAAGGAACTCCTCTGCGTCCTTTTCGTACCAGAGTCTTCTGTTACCGAGACTATAATAATATTATTACTTTTGGTGAGTGAAAAAAGCTTATCAATAACTGTTACGGGATAAGATGATTTACGTTTATACACCGTGTCCCACGATGAGACCGCGAAACTCCAGAGGGTGATTATTCATGATATTCTGAGAAAAAAATCTTAATTAAGTTTTTCCAAAAAACTCAATTCTAATTTCTTAAAAAAATTATTAAAATATGAATAAAAATTCACGCGTGTAATACTGTCAATTTTTGAACTGGCTCACACCACGTGACCTGCACCAATAAGCGCGAAGAAATCACATATTTTTGATCAGATATGAAATTCGAATTTTGAATGTCCGCACAAGGCGTACCAGAGCGGACCCCCACTCCTCCCCGCCCACCGCCACCCCGCCACCGCTAGCACTTCAAACAGAAGCCAGTATTACACTCGTCGCTTTTTATGAATACTTTTTTTAAATTAATTATTGGAAATGCCCGGATCAAAAATTTTTATAAGGATTTTTTTCTCAGAATACCATGAACAATCACCATCCGGAGTTTCGCGGTCTCATCGTGGGACACGGTGTATAGGACTTAGGTGGCGAAATTAACAAAATAGTTATACGAACCTTTTTAACTCACCTAATAATTATTTACAAAGATAAATTATGAATTTAATTTCAACAGAATATTAAGTGTCACGCCACATATGATTGTTAACATTGTCCGTCGCGTGACAGTAATTCTAGGACAGGATATAGTTCTAATAATGTAATCACCATTGGACGGAATGAAATTGTCTGCGTAATGTACAGTATGTACAGTACACACCACACCACTACTCAAACATGAGTGGAGATTGAATACTTATTACGGTCATAAAAATTCAGGTTTGTCATATTCGTAGATGAAATTGTAGAATACTTTTTCACTATGCGCAACTGAAAGAGAGTACCCCAGGACTCTATAACAGCTGTGGGTGGATGGTGGGTTCGTTATCCCTCCTCAGAATCATATTAAATTTAACGCTAAAGAGCTTATCGCAACAGAATTTGTTTGTAAGTAAAAATGAAAATGAAAAAAATTAATATGCCACATTGAAATCGATGCAGGTAGAAACAATATTATATTATTCAGTTTCTGAAGTATAACAATGGATCTTATGAATTTTACGTTGAAAATTTATTCTAAAATAATGCGTGCAAAGTTACAATTTGACTTAACTACATTTTGAAATACATACTATTATAATATATTGGAACAACATTCACTAACTGTAAATCCGCAGTACATTATTTAGACGGATTTCGGTGAGATATGTAGGTACTAATCCAATATGCCGCCGGCGGCGGAGGGTGCCCTTAAAAATGCGGATTAGGGAAAAGTTGATTAAATTTCAAAAGCTTCTCTTTTCCGTCTTCCGGGATAGGGCGCGGGGAGCCAAGATTGCGCAAACACGCTGAATAATTAACGCGACAGAGAATGGTCAGTCGGGGTCTAGTGCTGCGGGTGCGGGTGCGGGTGCGGGGTACCCAGTACCCAGGGCCACACAGTACAGTACGGCACAGGCCCTGATTACACATTACCGGTAGGTAAGGAAGGTTGGAAGTGGGCATCTTCAAAATACAATGATCCTATTCATTCTAAATTAACTTTTTTATTATTAATCAATGACCATTATTATTTAACTATTTTTATTAAAATAATATTTTAAAGAAGAGCTTTATATATGAAACTTATTTCTGTGGTTGATCGCAATATTCATTCTATAACAGAACCATAAACATATACGCAGGACGAAGAGAATAGGAGCCCACGTGGTCATACTCGACTCAATTGTCCAGAAATGTAATATAAAAGGATGCTACGGAGCGGAGTTCAGTATTTTATGCAAAATAAACGTATCTCGGCTGGGATAAGTCCCCGTGAGAGACAACGGGTGCGAGTTATGTAGGATGAGAAGAAGATCGATTTTCGTCAATCCAATAATAACTCAAAATATAATAACTCACATTTGTTCATTTTTAAAAGAGAGGGACCTACATAACTTTAAAAAATATTGCATTTTTTTGTAAACAGTTTTTTATAACAAAACTGGGGCACAAGCACGAATTAAAAACATAAAAAATACCGCCTTCAAAAATAATAGATATTGAAATTTTTAACAACGTCAATAACAAATTAATTTTAAATTTTCCCTCAATCGTCAGGAAATCGGTTAATTTGAATAAGCTTAGTGTTAATCCGACAATGATTAAATATCTAATTTTTATTTATAAAACCTTGAAAAAATTTAAAAGTACACACTGAAAACATTGTTAAAAAAATATTTTCGCATGCCTAAAAGACACATAATGAAATGTACACTATCCTACATAAGTCATTCAATATTAATAAAACATAGAAACAATTTACAGTGTAAAAGTAATACTATAGGGTAAAAAAAACATGCTTACAAAACAAAAAAAAACATATCACAATATTAGATACACAATCGATTAATTAATTGAATGTGTTGATAGCAACGAACTTGAAATAAATATAAATAAAAGTGCAGTTCATCGTGAGGTGTTTAAAAAGAGCTTTACAATGATAATTGTATCTGATAACGGAAGCCAGTGGAGGGGAACAGGGTACAGGGTACAGGGTACAGGGTACGTCTGGCGGGAGTTGGTGGGAGGATTGGGTAATGCACTCTGAGCAAACACAATGGCGGGCAGGAGCTGGTGTGGCCGGAGCTGGAGACAGGAGCGCACAGAGAGATTAGCCCGCCTGATTGGCGCCGACCGCGGCCCACGGAGGGGTATCGGGAGATAGATTTCATTTCTATCTCTGATTAAAGTGAGCGCAGCCAGACTGACTGACAACAAAAAGGAACGCGAAAACTTGTGTTCAATTACCTTACGCGGACACGACCCACCTTTACTAGGCGAAGGTAGTAACACTGGCAATTCTTATTGTTAGTCAAAACATTAAATAGTATACATTTCAAAAGATTATTTTACATTTTACAGTTAGGATATCAGGGCGATTGAACCCGAGAACCCGACGCGTTCGGGCAATATTCACACTCGGGCGGCGGACTTAAATAGCGCCTATTATTCAAAATCCGCCGCCTGAGTGACATTTGGGTTAGGCTGGGGCGGGGGTGACATTTGATATCTGTCCGGGCGGATACAATCGATTGGCCGGGGGGGGCGGGGTGCATTACGGGTGCGGGCGGGCGGGAGATAAGGCCGGAATGAAGACAGGCCATTTGTTATTGTAAGGGCGAACTTCAGCGGCGCTGATGGCCGAGGAAAGGTTAGGCGGCGGGATTTGTGAAGGGTTACAGAATACAATATGCCATACAGATTTCAGCCTAAGCTCCATGAAGAGTGCAATGTTAATACGATAAATAAATAAATTCTTCGCGTAATACCCGAGTCACAAATTTACACCCTCGACATACATATTTTGATACGTGGAAATATTTTAGTCTTGCTTGAGAATTAGCTCATGAAGCATCAGATTATTTGGATTAAGATTAATTGATTTCAATATGACTTGTATCATTGTAAAAGCAGCGTGTTATTATGGTGCGAAAATGTAGCATATCACCGTGTTGCATAACACTGATGATCGGATGAAACAAGGTAATGTGTGAAGACCGAACATAATATCATGTACCAGGGGTTGGTGGGTAGTGGGTAGTGAGTACCACCACCACCGCAGTGTATCGCATGACGGGCCCACTATGGCTGGCAGCAGGGCGAAATGTTGTGAAACTCTACGCGCTAATTATAGTGAAAACTCGTGAGGGACCCATCACCGTCCTCGTTCCGTAACCCGCGCCGGGGTGGGGGGAGGGGGGCCGCCGCGTAATGTGCCCAACCCGCGCCGCGGCCCTAAAGGGTAAGTTGTCACACAATCTTTATTGTGCCGATCAATAGTAGGATACGGCGCGCCATTTGGACTTCATCGGCTCGTCTGCTATCGGGAACGACATTATACTGCGCCCGTGATTCCGACTATTAGCTTTTATTAACGCATATTCAAAGGCCTTTAATTTGAGTATTAAATTTACTATTTCGAAATCGGTTTATCGAGTAACCACACACACAGGAAAGGGATACTTTAAAAGTGAAATAATAAATATCTTTTAACTTTACAATACAACCGCAATTTGTGTCCGCTATAAAACTAAATAAAAAACCGCAAAGTTACAGGGCGCGATAAAATAAAAGTAACGTACAAAGAGTTAGTATTAATCACACGGAAAATATCTCGATGAAAAGTGGCAGGAATGACGCCATTATAAAATTGACAAAGTAAGGGGTATAAAGGCGATGGCGGTGATATTTACGAGACGCGGGAGTAATTAGAGGTCCCGGGCCGGCCATAAAGTTGATATACGGGAACAGATTTCAAGTTTCATAAGGCGAGGAGCACCTGCGGCCGCACAACTAATTCTCTCCCGGGAAACTAGACACCGCCGTCGCACCGCGACGCGCGTCGCTGCGATCTACCGTCGCCAGCGGCGGCGACGCGACGGCGGCACACATTAATCCAACATTATTCTTTATATTCAGCTTTAAATTCAAACAGCACTGTTTGTCCAATATCCATTTGTGTGATAAAAGCCGTCTTAATTTGTAGAAATAAATTACTAAGAATGTAGAATATTTCGTTTTTTTCCCCAGACATAATTAGCACGGTCCAAAAAAGGTGCCACGAGAGATGAACAACACGCTACAGAAGTAATTATTCCCAAACAAACAAGATAACCCTAAACGCTGCTCTCGTATGAAGTAAAGTAGTGTAAGGAGTAATGGGAGTGGATGGTGAGTGGTGAGTGGTGAGGGCCTATTGCAGCCCGCGTCCGCGCCCGCTGGAGCCCGTGTGGTAACACAGTTACTAGAAGTGCAGTGAGGGTTGTGACTGGTGACGGAGTGTCTTACTCACTATTATAGTTAAGAAGGGCTTCTTATTGCGTACTAACAACCGAACATCTAGCGATATAAAGTGCAGAAGAAAATTAAAAAAAAATCTAATTAAAAACAATTACCGATGATAAATAATATGCACACGATACAAGGTATATATTATAATACACACTAGTAAGAGCTGCTTGCGATAATAATAATACATTTTATAAATACATTTGGAAAAATTGTGGTAATGGAATAGGAAGGATTGTAATAAACTAGACTAATTTGGGATTCAATAAAAGAAATAATTCGACAGCGATGCAATAATTAAAAAATATATATACTAAATTTTATTAGACTGGGTGATTTTAATTTCAATTATTTTTGTAACCAGGCGGGAAAATCCTTTACCCATCGTAACTACCTATTATTTTGGCGTTCAGATCTAAATAATTCCAAGCTCTGGTAGCGTCAGCGCGACTGCACTTCCAGCACAATTGAAAAATAATGCGCTTTGTAAAAAGAGTCGACGGACAAATTTGGCAGCCGACGATATTTCACGTTGATTTGTGTCATCCATTTTGGCTTTTAACAGATTAAAATTCTCCGGAATGAAAATTGTGTTTGCCATTAAAGAGTTTTCCAATTATAAAGTATGATCGAATAACTTGTACAATATTTATGTGGTGCAGACGACTTTTACGTATTGTAATAATCTGTTGTTAAAATTATTTTAAAGTGATATAAGATGATAAAAAACATTTCAATCGCACATGTAAAATAAAGCACTTAAAAACAGACGGGAAAAAAATCGCTCCTGAAACCAAAACTTACTGAAAAGTATCGGTTCGAATCACAAGGCAACGTTAAATCAACACAATTTAAATTAAATTTTATAACGTAGGTAATGAAGGCTACAATGAAATACCAACCCGTGCAAAGTAATTAATCTTCCTGATGTGGCCGGAGGGTGGCGACAGAGGAGCGGATAAGGCGGTCCAGGCGGCACTTCACACCACCCACACACTCCCGACACCCGCACCCCCCCTCGCGGAGCCGGCCATTCAAATCCCTGTTAAACGGCCGTGCAGCGGCAGCGATGTGAAGGACATCCCTTTAGCAAAACAGTTCACGCCTGTCACTCAAGTCATGCCATTTGACACACTTGTATGTACGGACATATTACATTATCTAGCTTCTATAAAAGTCCGTATTATTGTAATAAAAAATACCTCTAGAGTACCTACTGAGTACTAGAGAACCAAATCATCCGACCGTATAGCGAATATGATGGAGCTGCTAATTTAAATTCAGTTTTTACCGTTGCTAAATTTTAATCGTAATGCTTTTTGGAAACAAAAATGAATATTCAATAATCTGAGAAATAAAAGCAAATTTGAATTAGCGTGACAAGCGTTATCTATTATAATAAAAATACGAGAAATATGAAAAGAAATTGATTACTGTAAATGCGTAAATACAATAATTGGAAGTTGTGATTTTTTCCGTTGTTTCGAGAATAATGTCTAAAACTAAATACAAGATAATTTGTATCGGCGAATTTGAAACATTTTTTATTTAAAACCTAGTTGCCAGCTCTATGTGATCAGTTGTTGAAAACTCGGTTAAATTTGTTATTAAGCCATCTCAAACCACTAGAATAATATCATAAATGTAAAAAGAAATACATCTTCACTACATCTAATAATTATTAAACTGCAACGCCAGCATACAACTTACACAATATAAAAAGAAACGCCATAATTCCTGCACATGATTAAGTATCGCGGAGAAAAAACAGACCCCGGCGATAAAAATTAATCTACTCTCACAAATTACATTGCGCCCTTATCGCGGGAAAAAGGAAAATAAAAATAAGGTCACTGGAGAGAAACTGTCGGTTGGTCACCCTCCCCGGGGCGGTGGCGGGGGTGCGGGTGGTGGGAGGAGCGTATCGGGCGCCTCATCTGCTCTGTCAACACACGCGGGTTACTTTACACCCGGACCTTATCTTCCACACCATCGCACATCCACGTCTGCTGGTGTAATGGGACTACTCTATGTTACACACTACTTGGCATTAAGTCGGCAAAGGAATCACAATAGGATGAATCTATAGGTACAGGATTAAGATTATGTATAAAAAGACTAAATTTGATCAGTCGGTGTCAGTATCTAATATTATAATGTAGGTACATTGGTGGAGGGGTACCAGTTAGTAGTCCAGCAAGACGACTACTACCGCTACTACTCTTTTCCTTTATCGGCACTGCATTGGTACACCAAGTGCAGTGTATCTTGATCATTTTATTACATGAAGGCAGGATGATCAGTCTTACGCTTCAGTACCTGTTAGGAATTTTTATTGGTTAAGTACCAAAACTATTTATATTATAGGGAAAGAATTCTCTTATTACTGGCAACTGTATAACTTCACCTCGTAACTAGCTTCAGGGCATTCAGTTTATATAAGCAACTGTCACTTCAATTTCGCTCTCTTCTCTCCAAATTCTTTGATCTGATAACATTAGCCTTTACAAAGTTAGCCGCTGTTGGCGCATATTGTAACATTAATATCTTAGAAATAAAATCAAGTGAATTCTGCAAAGTTTTATTATTTAAAATAAATAAGAAGTACAGTCCATAAAACACCAACATAAAAATGGCCCACCGAACCGGATTTAAGAAGGAAGCGAAATTACCAGCAAATTGGAATAAGATATAAGAAGCAATTAATAACGGAAAAACTACGAGGCTACCTACCTACCATGGCACATCAAGAAAGGAATCACCAAATCAGGTTGCCCAATTCCATCCGATATCCTTCCCTTTTTTCATTCAAATCAGCCATTTAATATAGACAGTATTGTAAACTTATATAGAATAATTTAAAAGTTTTAAACAGAAAACTAGAATAATTTTAAAAGTATTAAACAGAAAACACGCTGGTTTGAATGCATTACGGGTTTGATTTCATTTATTAATTATTTTCGCATGTCATAATTATATTAGATATTCATGATTTGGTAAAATAATCCTTTTAGATTGTTTTTGAAATATGTTTAGTGAGAAATAATGATATTACATTTAGATTTATTGAGGGCATTGATCTTGCTAGTGTTATGATTCGCGTTGGGCAGTTTCCATCTGAATGACTACCTACATTTTTTATTATTTGCATGGTAAGTTGCAAGTTCGTAATCCATGTGTATTTCAATCATCCTTTATTTTGGAACGAGTTTTATTTAATAAATAGTGTTTAAATATATCTTTTGGCATAATCATCCGGATATTTTTCGAAAAATTTGAATATTTAGTAAATTTGTGATTTTTTATACCCACGCGTGTAATTTTAAATTATTTAAAATGGAAGCTAAGAGAGAAATGGAGTTTAAAACATTAAAAACTAAACGCGCACAAATAAAGGGACAAATTACTAGATTTGGAAAATTTTTATATAATGAATTTAAAGCGGAAGAATTAGAAGCACGTTTTCAAAAATTTAAAGGTGCAATCGATATATTTAATGAAATTCAAAGTGAAATTGAATTGATTACACAAGGAGAAGTAGACGAATTAGAACGCAGCGTAACCGAGGATTTGTTCTATGAAATGTTTAGTGAAGCAAAAACTCGTTTAGATAAATGTGACGAAAAATCTAGTTTTAAAGCAGATGTGAAATTGCCGACAATTTCCATTGTTAAATTCTCGGGAAATATAGAATCATGGTTGCATTTTAAAGACAGTTTTATTTCACTCGTCCACAAAAATAGTTCGTTAAATGATTTACAACGTTTCCATTATCTGGTGTCTAGTCTATCGGGATCAGCTAGCAAATTAATCTCGTCATTGGAGATTACTGAAGCAAATTACGATATTGCATTAAAACTTCTAGAAGACCGATACCAAAATGAAAACTTGATAATGAATTTTCACATAAAGGCAATTTTTAATTTAAAAAACATAAAACAAGAGAATTTTGTAGAATTAAACTCAATTATAGACGAGACTAATTTGCATTTACAAGCTTTGAACAAACTGAAGTTACCTACGGATAAATGGGATGCATTGCTTATATATTTGATTTCCAACAAGCTAGATATATTAGTACGCGTAATGCATGGGAGTCTAGTAGAACAGATTCTACGATTCCCACGTTTAATGAATTAGTTGAATTTATTAGAAGACGCGCGCTCAAGTCTTAGAAACACTTCGAGGGTCTTCAACCAAAGTTTATGAAAAGGAGAGAGAGAGCCGGTTTTGCGGTCACTTCCAAGGTCAACCGGGGCTGTGCGTTATGTCATCAGGAGCATCCACTGTCAGCTTGCGACAGGTTTATAAACTTGACGCAATCAAACGGTATGAATTTGTGAATAAAGCAAAATCGTTAATATGTTTTAGATGTTTGAAAGGTAATCACTTTGCTAACGTATGCAGGTCGAATTTAAGATGTCGAACATGTGAGGGATATCACCACACTTTGTTACATAGAGAATCGTTGGATTCAAGCGCGGTAGCCGGTAGGGCGACTGCCGCCACAAATCACTCCTCATTGGGGGGAGATGATCTAGTATTACTGTCTACTGTGATGGTAAAATATATCTCTAATTGCAATGGGCAATTATTTAAAGTTCGTGCTCTATTGGATTGTGGATCGCAGTCCAATTTTTTGACGAAATCTTTGTGCAAGAAATTGAATTTAAAATGTAAAAGAATTAATTTACCTGTGGTCGGGATCCACGGTAAATTGAGTCATATCAAGGAGACAGTTGAGGTGAATCTGGAGTCAAGACACTCCAACTTTGAGAGGAGAGTTGAGTGCCTTGTTCTAGATAGGATAACTAATAATTTACCTCAATTTACTATTAATAAAAACCTAATTGACATTCCAGCCGGAGTTAAGTTGGCAGATGAGAGCTCTACCAATCCGGACCAATAGATATGCTGTTGGGAGCGATATGTTTTTGGGACGTGCTGATGCCTGAACAAGTCAAACTAGGAAACAAGAATCCCATACTTCAAAGAACGGAGTTAGGATGGATAGTCTCCGAACCATACCCCTGCAAAAGGGCAGGCAGTAAAAACTTGTAATATCTCTTATGTTGAAGTAGATAATCTATTAGAGAATTTTTGGAAGTTAGAGGAGGTTCTAGTACCTAAACCTCTTTCTAAGGAAGAAATGGAATGTGAGACTCATTTTATTCAAAATGTTGAACGAGATGAGCAAGGGCGGTTTCAAGTAAGTTACCGTTTAAAAGGAATAAGTCACAAATGGGTGACTCGCTCCCAATAGCAAACAAGAGGTTTTTATCAATGAAAAGTAAGCTCAGCAAAGATCCAGAATTGCATTTGCTGAATATACAAAGTTTATGAAAAGAATATGAAGAATTAGGTCACATGAGTGAATGTAAACCTCCCAACTTAAAATACTAGTTATTATTATCTGCCTCATCACGCAGTTTTTTAAAGAATCAAGGGGGTTTTACAAAGAAATAACCACTAAAACGCGCGTTGTATTTGATGCATCAGCCAAACGGCAGCAGGGTTTATGCCGAAATGGCAGCCCCCCCCTGTGTAAACCTTCACCCTATGAAAGGGCCTACTATTCAAAGAGTTTATTTGCACATCTTGTGTGTTTCAGGAAATAATCAATTTGTGATAATTGCTGACATCACAAAAAATGTTACCGGCAGATAAATATAGCGGAAGAAGATCGGGATTATCAACGGTATACTATGGAAAGAGACCTGGAGATCCAGATATCCGTCACTTCCGTCTGAATACGGTCACCTACGGTTTGTCCCCCTTCTTTTCTGGCAACAAGATGTTTGAACAGCTAGGTATAACAAATTTAATTTATTATCCGTTAGCTAGTGAATTGCTTAGTGATATTTTTTATATGGAATGATTGATCGCTGGAGCGATACACCAGAAGGGTGTTATAAAATGAAGAGGATTTGATATTTCACTACTTTCAACCGTGGAATGGAAATTCGTAAGTGGCGTTCAAACGTACCCGCTTTAAACGACCATGATGACCCACATTTATTTATTCAAAGATAATGCATGCTATCAGTCAAAAATATTAGGGTTGTTGTGGAATAGTAATGAAGATGCATTTGCTTATTCAGTTACAATTAGAGAATTCTGGCCTTTAATTGTACAAAAAGGACAATTTTTATCCTGTACTAGCCACAGATGTTTGACCACTAGGATTAATAAGCCCCATTATTATTGAAGCTAAATTGATTATGCAATTATTATGGCAATCTCAGGTGGGATGGATGAAAATGTAACAGAGGAATTTATTTGCGATGGCAATCATTCTGAGAAATTTAAATAAGGTTAACGAGCTTAGTATACCCCGTAAGCTACAATGCAACAAACCAATAAATATCAACTGCATGGCTTCTGCGATTCCTCCGAAGGGGGCTTATGGAGCTTGTATTTACCTAAGAACAACCGATGTCTTCAATCGACATCACGTCCAATTGATCTGCGCCAAGTCCAGGTAGCACCCTTAAGAATGTATCACTACCGAGATTAGAATTATGTGGAGCGGTGCTCCTCAGCAGATTAATGCGACAAGTGAAAGAGCATTGAATATACAAAAATTGCACGTGGTATCTGAGTGATTCCACGGATTGCATTAAGTTGGTTTTCAGGTGATCCTAGTAGATGGAAACACATTCGTTCGCAAACAGAATATCGAAATTCAAGAAGTAAGACTCGTCCACATGTTGTGAGACATTTACGGTCGGAAAATAATCCCGCTGATGCCTTGACGAGGAGACTGGCAACCTCCGAACTCTTGTCCTGTCGACAGTGGTGGCACGGCCCGCCTGCTGTCACAGGATGAGCAGTTGTGGCCAGCTCCTTTTGTACAAGCATCGGCGGACGTGCCAGAGAGGAAGAGGGGAACATTTTACGCAGAATTCAATTCTGGTGATTTAATTCACAGATTCTCCTCAACTGTCTCGCTTGAAACGTGTAGTAGCTCATATTTTTAGATTTGTAATAATTCCCCGCAGAAACTGTATAAAGATAGCCGGACCTCTCACAGCCCTCGGTGTTGGAGGATGCTTTGTCAGCTCTTTGGTAAGGTTGTTCAGAGGGAGGCCTTCCGGACGAGTACCGAACGTTGCTGAGTGGTTAATTCTTTATTCTATACACAAGTACTTAAACGTTACTTAACCCATTGTTTTAAATGGTATTTATTCGTGTGGGTGGACGTTTATCGCAGGCAGATTATATTTCATTTAGTTCAAACGTATCCTAGTATTGTACCATTCATAATGGTTTTTACTAAACTTGGTTGTTAGGAATTTATCAATGACAGCATTTTTCCGTTCATTTGTGGTACTAATGGCTTGCTGTCTTTTACTGCGCTTTAATATATGGCCTATACAGGGCTTGAGATCAGTGGAAGGCTTGGATTAGCGTAAATGTGTAGTATGTATTAAGAATTCGTTTTCCGCCGCTGGGTGATCACTAACTAAGGGTGATTCTACCAGCCGAGCGAATAACCCCATGCCGTCCTTTTAGCATGTTAAGGACATAGATTATGCCGGGCCAATTTTGATTAAATCTGGCTACAATCGTAACGGTAGCAAGATCAAGCCTATATTTGTGTTATAATTTGCTTTGTCACTAAAGCGGTACATTTGAACTGGTAACATCATTGACCCATGATGGCCTTTTTAAATGTACTGAAAACGCTTTATAAGATCGAAAGAGGACTACCCTCCTCAAGATTTATAGCGATAACGCGACAAACTTTGTAAAGGCTAATAAAGGTGATCAAAGAATTTTATTTGTTTTTAACTCAATCTAGTAATGATATTCATAATTAATTTAGCCTAACTTATCAATTCAGTGGTTCTTTTATTCCAGCTCGATCTCCTCACTTTGGAGGATGATATGGAAAAATGCAGTAAAATCAGTTTATAAAACCTCCACTAAGAAAATAATGGGTTCTAAGCTTTTTCAAATTACGAGGATATAAGTACTCTTTTAACACAAATTGAGGCTGTTTATAAAATTCCCGTCCTTTGACTCCGCTATCCAATGACCCCATGACCTAAATCCCCTCACTCCCTGGCATTTTCCTGATTGGTAACCCATTGGTCGCCTTACCTGAACTGATGTGATCTCATCTGCCAACTAACCGATTGAATCACTATCACGCAACTAATGTCGCTTATTCATATTTTTTGGAGGACCTGGCGCGTGCAGTACCGTTGCTGAACTACAGCAGCGATCCGAAGTGGATTCAACGCCGTCGCGATCTCAGAGTCGGCGATCTGGTGGTTGTAGCAGACCCTGACGTACCTGTACAGCAATGGATCATGGGCGAGTCCAGGAAACACATCCAGGAGCCGATGGCCGAGTACGCGTCGCTACACTGAAGACTGCCAGAGGAATCATCAAACGAGCCATCACCAAGCTGAGTCTTCTTCCCATCGAAGACCATGATGAAACTCCAACCACTTCAAATTGCGACAACTAGTCTACACCCTAGGCGAAATCATTCATACTTCGCATAGTAATTTATAATTTATTCTAAAATTCATCGGATAAGATAGTCAAGATTTAAGAAACATTCAAACATAGAATTTGCTTCATTTTCTCTTAGATTTATTGCTACAGTCTATTATAGACATAGTTTAATGTTAATATGTTTTAGATATTTAAGGTACATTACTCTAAATATTTTATTTGATTTTTTTTTAAAAAAAAGCCGAACTCCCAATAGTATTATTATAGACATTTAATTTGATTTAGGTATTTAGCTAGTGGTAGTATTAACTTAATAAATATAATCTGGAATATTTATGTAGTTGACGAGAAATTAAGTAAATACTTAAATCGAAATGCATAGATTTAATTTTGATAAATTCACAGAATAGTTTATCTGTATTATGATTATTAATGAGTTCTCATATAATAAAATTTGAAATAAATTTCTTCAGATTTATTAAATTGATTACAACTATAATTATGTATTGCATAAATATGGCATTTCGACTTGCTCATATTATCATAGGAATGTTATTATGTTAGCAATTATTATTTTTTGTTGTTTAGGCTAATTTGCAAATCCTTAAGTAAAGTTGTTTTTTGGCTAACTTTCAAATCCTTAGGTAAAGTTCAGATTTTTTTGGTTTAGTTAATTTTCAGGAACTAGTATAGTTCACCTCATTAATAAAAAATTGTCATATTGTCCTTTTCGGGGGGGGATTATGTTAGGAATTTTATAATGGTTAAGTACCAAAACTATTTATATTATTAGGGAAAGAATTCTCTTATTACTGGCAACTGTATAACTTCACCTCGTAACTAGCTTCAGGGCATTCAGTTTAATAGTAAGCAACTGTCACTTCAATTTCGCTCTCTTCTCTCCAAAATTCTTTGATCTGATAACATTAGCCTTTACAAAGTTAGCCGCTGTTTGGCGCATATTGTAACATTAATATCTTAGAAATAAAAAATCAAGTGAATTCTGCAAAGTTTTATTATTTAAAAATAAATAAAAGTACAGTCCATAAAACACCAACAGTACCAGTCCAAGGTATCACACATGAAATACTAATATGAAAATCACATCAAGCAGAAACACATGTTTTAAATTATTATATATTATTTCCCAATCAATTAGCTAAAAAAATAATGGATTAAAATAATTCCCAGTCAACATAGAGCATTATGGATTTAACTAACTGTCTCCAAATGTAGTCAGTTGTCAGTAGTCCCTTGCGTCTATCCTCAGGTCCTTTTAATACTTTTTCAATGAAATATTGTAAGGTTAGAGCTACAAATGGAATCAATGAGTTTTCACTTCATGGCGGTTTTAAAAAACGCTAACACGATATAAATAGAAACATCAAGAAGTAGGCATAATTGTGTAACTTGGCTTGCACAGGTGACGCGGAATTAATATTGGGCGACGAACCTAATAAGGGCGACAGTTATTTCGCCCGTTCGCTAATTGGTAATGGAAAAAGCTCCTCTGAAAAAAGTTCTCACGTGAATAAGACGTGCAATTCGTACGTGAGGAATATAGTAATGAGGCCGAAACAACAAGTCCTCTCCTCCAGGCGCCTCTGGAATATTAATCATTCTAATTTGTGCACCATCTTTACCCGCTAGGGAAGAGAAAGGTTTGAAAAATTAGCGCCGACAAAAAGTGAAGACAGATGGCGGTCACGGGACCAGGAGGGGGAGGGTAGGAGAAATTAATGAACACCAAAGGGGGGGGTAGAGAATCACCAACCACAAGACGCCAGCCAACAGCCACCAGACAAGGCTAGCTCTTACTTATCCTATAAACAATGTTTGCATATTATTAAGGGAAGTTTGCTTTTCCTCTATTGAAAAATAGAGAAAGAAATGGCTTTCAATAATATATTTTTAAAGAAATACCAGCAGTGTTGCCGCAGTTTACATTGCAGACTCTATCTCGTTAAAATAGAAAAGATACATTTGAGACATAACCATTTTTTCAGTTTTGTTTTCTCTGCTGCTATAAAAATAAATATAAGACAGTAATTCATTCAGGTTCATTTCTGTATTAAAATGTTCAGGTATTTAATAAAATGCAAAAATCTAAAATACATATCACAACTTCAGTCCCTTTTGTCGTGATTATGACAAATATGACGACACGTAAAAATGATACCAAACCGTCACTTAGGGAGGGGAAGCATACAACATGTCAGAATAAGAAACATCCCTTTCAAGCGTTTACCAGTAAATTGAAACAATACGTAAACAGCGACCTGCCTGCGGCGGGGTTGTCTCCTCCCAACACTGCACCCCCCGACCAGCCACCCCCCTCGGCCCCCGCTCAGGGGGAACATGAGAGACGAACACAATAATACGATTCTGTGCATCGAAGTCAATAATAGCGAGGTTGGTCGAACTTTCCGCTTCTATTGAATTATGTGGCATTTTTACATGGAGCGATCATTTGTTTGCAGACTTCGCTTTTTACTATCTATTTTATGCCAACATTTTTGTGAAAACTGTATTACGTAAAGTACACCTACTATTAGTAAACACATTTAGTTTTTTTTAATGTTTATGACGAAACTTCAAATGATCGGGAACAGCGTGTTTTTTAAATAAAGGGAAAATCCATTTTTTTTTAAAACACAATGTCTGTTTATTAAACGGCGCAACGTAATATAATGAGGAAATAGTAAATTACTAAAAAAAGTACGAGTCATGAAAATGTCATTTTGTACGTTATGAATACAATCAGTTAGAATCAGACAGAACGTAAGTACATAGATCATACTGACACATAATAAGTAACAAATATAACGGAGTATAGTGTAATGGTCAGATTATGCACATGGTGTGGGATGATGTCAGCCCGAATTAATAATACATCTCCTGGCCGGTTACCAGTTACCCCAGTTCGGCCATAAATCATGCAGTTGCTTCAGCGCTCAGTCGCTTCAGTCACTCGGCCGGAACACCTACTCTGTACTAGAACTAGGACTAGGACACCGCACCGGGAGTCTTCTAAGTGCGCGGCGTCACATTCTAGCATAATACTGCACAGCGATATACTTCCGTGTCCATAGAACTCCATAGATTAACACGGCGCGGCGTGTTGCGCAACCACTAGGTACTAACTACTAACTACTAACTAAACGTGACGAGACCACTTTCGGAGGAGAATGTATATTGACATTAAGAGGTAAGAGAAATTTACGCGCTAACGAGATGTGAGTGATTCTGTACACGATTATTAGTTCCAGATCAAAAAGGTCACCGGGTAAATACAATACAAAGTGTTTTTATGATTGGTTTTGTGGAAATAAAAAGCGCAAGTCACAATGGCGCTAGGCGTTGAGCACATGGCTTAGCACACCGTATAAGGACACTAACCGGAATAACAATAATACAGCCGATTGCGAAACTACAGCCGGTGATGATGGAAAGATGGATCCCTACTAGGGCATGCACCGAGACGACCAGCCCACCCGACTCGAGCTTTCCAATAAACTGCGAACATTTTTATTTATAAGAATGTTTATTCAGCGAGCTTACGGGGAAACCGTGTAATAGTAAAGTGTAGTCTCGCTTTAGACAAACTTGCCCCGTTCCGAACAATGAACGTTCTGGAGTTGTAGATCTAGAGGAGTGTCAGCGGAAAGGGATCGCTTTGTGCGCGAAGACTTCAAACGGTTTATACAAAAAGTCTTTAAAAAGGTAACGCGCCAAGGCTTCATTAAAATATTATTCCAAGACATTCGGCAAATCTCGTTAGCGGGGGGAAAGAATACAATTCTTATAATTCATAAATCCCGGTAAATTCTCCTGGCGCTGTGCCGGTGGGAGAGAAGGAGCGTCGTAAACAAAATATACAAAACGTAAGCGGAAAGCTGCGCCCTCCGAAATATGTTTTAGGAATGTGGGATTACTCTCGAGATATATGGGGGTGCGGGATAGTAGCGGGCGGCAGGCAGTACACACTCTTCCTGAACGGAGATAATAATGGTGTCCTAGTTAACATCGTTCCGCATTCTACCGCGGGCCAAAAATGCTTCAGGTAAAGTATAAATTTAACGACGACATCTCTGTTATATTGTTCTTCAGTTGACAATTTGGCTTTCATTAATCTGAGAGGATTGTTCGAAGTTCGAATGTAGAGTGAAAATCGGATGCTTCTTTCTGGTTACAACTGATAAACGTAATTGCTTATTTTGCAACTGCTGAATTGTAGGAAAACAGTGAAATCAACGGATATTTTGATGAATTACATTATTTTATTTATAACTTCCTATTAAGCATCGAGAAAAGGTGCAAGTAAAATATAGGCACTTTTTGTTAAATTATTTGGTAACAATTATGTACACTTGCAAATACAGTTTATTTGTACTGTTGGGTAAGAAAAATACGTTATTGTTTTTATAATTTTAGTTTAAAATTGTTTTTATGGTTTTATTAACTCATCTATTTTAATATTTATTGATTTACTTTAAACCTATGATAACGTTTATTCATTGATAACATAATGCAAGTTGCAAGTTGTTTAAATACCTTTACCTATAATACTTTATCGAAAATCTTTCATTGTCGTCTTCCAGATACCATCTATAAGATCTATAAGGTGTCGGTTAGGTTGACAACAAAGAAGTCGGTTTAGTCGAAAACACTGAAAAGGGGTAAATAATCGCAGAAAGTGGGTTTGAAATAATTCCGTGACGCGAATATCATACTAAATTGGCGGGAGTCACAGGAGATTCCCGCGGGCTGGTGGGAGGGGGGGGGCGACCAAGTCAGGCCGACCATATTATTATTCCGGTTCCGTTTTCATTGCCGGCTGTTCTCTTCATTAAACCGTCTCATTCCTCACCCCCCGAACAGGATACAGTACACTGTACTGGTACACCTCAGCGACGTTTATACTTTGTCTTCTGGAATGGATAGCCCCTCCCTCGGGTCCGTAATGAGTTCATGTGAGCCTTGAGCTTAATATTTAGCTAGTTATTTATTTATTTATTAATTTTAATCGTACAAAATACTTTGCACTCCCAATTGAGTTACAAAACTCATTCTGGGACAGATATTAAAAAAAAGAAAGACTAAATATAACAATACTTCAGATTACAGAGTTACCAATGCTAAATCTAAAAGGAACAATAATTACAAAAAGGAACAACATACAAAAAAATAGCCATTATCATTATAATAACAATGTTTAGAAAAGTAGTATTTTAGTGCTTTGTTTTGGGATTTCGCCGTCTTTTGATTTTGAATTTCGTTTGGTAGTTTATTGAATTGAGTGCGGGCAATGCTTTCTAAAGATTTTACGCAAATTTAGTTGAATGAGATTTCGACACGTATAGTTTTTTAGAGTTTCGTGTGTTATGGCTGTGGATATCGTAATTGAACTTGTACTTTAGATTAGTGTGAACCGAAGAATTTATGATATTCAAATATAGTATTAGTGATATCATGCAATGGAATAGTTTTGAACGGAAGTATTTTTGTTTGTCGATAAATATCTTTGACATGTGAATCTCTTGGGATACCAAGGATGTTTCTTAGAGCTCTGTTCTGAATGACTTGTACTTCAGAGATTAGTTTTTTTATGAAAAAAGAAATCGATGCAATCTTCCATTGGTTAGATTTAATCCACGTATCTAGATAGAATTTATATAAAAAATATTATTTTGTAGATTGTTCATACGCTATCTTTTTAACTTGTAATTAATTATTATTATAATGATTTTATGTAATTTCATCATAATATGATCGGTGGTCCACTCACATAAATATGAATACGTCAACGTTTTGGATAGTGTAAATAAGACCACTGTACGAATGCTCCTTCTGTACGAAATCTTGCCTGCTCTCCCCTATAAGAATCTACAAGGAAAACAAATTAAGGCGTACATTTTTAATAGAAATTTAAATTACCCTGACCGGACAACTTTAAAAAAAACCGTTAGTTCGGGATTCATTAAATGCGGATACGATATTATAGTTAAATGATGATTTAATACGGGTTAAGTGATAGAATTTAAAAGTGAGAAAGTAATAAAATTATCATAAAAATGTGAATGAATGCTGAGATCACCCTTAAGAAAAGGACGAAGAGAGCAAAGTAATGCAAATGTGTGAATAATCAGGGTGTACAGGGGTGCTAGAGTAGCGGCGCACGGTGCTCGGGGTCAAGTCGCAGGACCTCGGAGGTGACCGTTGGCCCCGCCGCGCCGCGGCCGGCCGGGGAGCCGCAGGCCCTTGGCCGTGTGTTCAGTGTTTTAGCATAATATTCAAATGAGATTGATCCCATTGTGACAAAACTCTACGCTTTTATTATACTCCCTTCGATCTAGATTCTAGTTGAAGTCGCGCGCTAAGAAAAGTTGTTGGACATCGCTGTGAATGTCCGCCCATTTACATATATTTCTGTAGGAACCCGACCGTGGCGTGGTGATTAATAACGGGTACAGAAATACAGCGTTTTCGCTACAAACATTTCGTCGGTTGATACTATCGCGCGCTTTCACTTAGCAAAGCTTACTACTACTAGTACTTTTCCCTATATCTGCCAACCTAATGGTGCATAGGCCACCGTCACCGTGTGCAATGTGCAGCGTAACTTGGTATTTTTAAAATATGAAGACAAGATAATCAGTCAAGAATAGCATAAAATATTACTGAACAACATTTTGAATGAATACAAATACTTGTAGACAAATTACTGATTAATACCCATGCTGGCTGATATCAGATATTATTGATATCTCAACAGAGACAGAGAAGCTCTGGAAAAACGATGTGGGGTTATCTAGGCGTTTACAGGGCTTATGACCTAAGATATATACAAGTTTCAAAAAATTTGTCATACATGGTTGTCAGATGTCAGATGACAGGCGGAATGGGAATGTTGTAATTACGTCAAGTGGCCACTTAACCAGCCCAATGACAGGTCATAAGCCCTGTAAACGCCTTGAGTTAACCCACATTCGTTTCCAGAGCTTCTCTGTCTGTGTTGAGATATCAATAATATAAAATATTACTGTTTATAAAGTTGAGCAGATGAACTAATGTGTAAGGGTAAGGTTAAATATAGTTAATATTGATAAGGACACGTAGTTTGTGAGGTGGGAAATCCGATTCTAGGTTTACAATGGAGATCTGTGACAGTAGTTAGTTAATAATGCAACGAGTAAGGTTAAACGACTGTACCACCAGTAGGAAGTTAGTTGTACTGAAGTTTAATATAACCATGCGCGCGGCGTGTATATTGGCAGCCGCAAGCGTGGACGGCTTCCACTGGTGGTGCTGCCTGCGCCTGTAATTCAGTAATAACCCATCAATCCTTCTGTATACCGAGGTGACTCCCTTATTAATCAGCGACACGACGGCTTAATGCGCTAATTGTGGCAAATCTAACGAAACAGATGGAGAATACTTATTACAATACCATTTTAGCGAAGAGAGTGATGTGTGTAGGTTCCTATACCAGACTTGTGTTTCCCGTGATACTGTGATGAAGCGGGTGTCTAATTTGCGCCGCAAAACTTGTACTGGGTCAAGACGATAAATAGGCACGACTGTGTTCGTTTAAGTGAAGTACCTACGTATTTCTGTATGATGGAATAAAGTATAGTTCACCTCATTAAAAAGATTGTCATATTGACCTTTTCGGGGGGGATTATTAGGGAATTTTTATTGTTAAGCTACCAAAACTATTATATTGAGTAGGAAGAACTTCTCTTATTACTGGCAACTGTATAACTTCACCTCGTAACTAGCTTTAGGGCATACCAGTTTATATAAGCACAACTGTCACTTCAATTTCGCTCTCTTCTCTCCAAATTCTTTTGATCTGATAACATTAGCCTTTACAAAGTTAGCCGCTGGTTGGACGCATATTGTAACATTTAATATCTTAGAAATAAAAAATCAAGTGAATTCTGCAAAGTTTTATTATTTAAATAAAATAGAAGTACAGTCCATAAAACACCAACAGTACCAGTCCAAGGTATCACACATGAAATACTAATATGAAAATCACATCAAGCAGAACACATGTTTTAAATTTATTATATAATTATTTCCCATCAATTAGCTAAAAAAATAATGGATTAAAATAATTCCCAGTCAACATAGAGCATTATGGATTTAACTAACTGTCTCCAAAGTAGTCAGTTGTCATTTCCCTTGCGTCTATCCACAGGTCCTTTTAATACTTTTTCAATGAAATATTGTAAGGTTAGAGCTACAAATGGGAATCAATGAGTTTTCACTTCATGGCGGTTTTAAAACGCTAACACGATAAAATAGAAACATCAAGAAGTAGGCATAATTGTGTAACTTGCACAGGTGACGCGGAATTAATATTGGCGACGAACCTAATAAGGGCGACAGTTATTTCGCCCGTTCGCTAATTGTAATAATGGAATCTAATTTGTGCACCATTCTTCCCGCTGGGGAAGAGAAAGGTTTGAAAAATTAGCGCCGACAAAAGAGTGAAGACAGATGGCGGTCACGGGACCAGGAGGGGAGGGGTAAGGAGAAATTAATGAACACAAAGGGGGTGGGGTAGAGAATCACCAACCACAAGACGCCAGCCAACAGCCCAGCCAGCCACCAGCCACCAGACAAGGCTAGCTCTACTTATCCTATAAACAATGTTTGCATATTATTAAGGGAAGTTTGCTTTTCCTCTATTGAAAAATAGAGACAGAAATGGCTTTCAATAATATATTTTTAAAGAAATACCAGCAGTGTTGCCGCAGTTTGCACTGCAGACTCTTATCTCGTTAAAATGGAAACGATACAATTTGAGACTTAACCATTTTTTCGTTTTGTCTTCTCTGATAAAAATTAAATATAAGACAGTAATTCATTCAGGTTCATTCTGTTTAAAATGTTCAGGTATTTAAATTAAATGCAAAATCTAAAATACATATCACAACTTCAGTCCCTTTTGTCAGATTATGACAAATATGACGACACGTAAAAATGATACCAAACCGTCACTTAGGGAGGGGAAGCATACAACATGTCAGAATAAGAAACATCCCTTTCAAGCGTTTACCAGTAAATTGAAACAATACGTAAACAGCGACCTGCCTGCGGCGGGGTTGTCTCCTCCCAACACTGCACCCCCCCCGCGCCGCCCCCCCGCCCCCGCTCAGGGGGAACATGAGAGACGAACACAATAATACGATTCTGTGCATCGAAGTCAATAATAGCGAGGTTGGTCGAACTTTCCGCTTCTATTGAATTATGTGGCATTTTTTACATGGAGCGATCATTTGTTTGCAGACTTCGCTTTTTACTATCTATTTTTATGCAAACATTTTTGTGAAAACTGTATTACGTAAGTACACCTACTATTAGTAAAACATTTAGTTTTTTTAATGTTTTATGACGAAACTTCAAATGATCGGGAACAGCGTGTTTAGTAAATAAAGGGAAAATCATTTTTTTTTAAAACACAATGTCTGTTTATTAAACGGCGCAACGTAATATAATGAGGAAATAGTAAATTACTAAGGAAGTAGAGTCATGAAAATGTCATTTTGTACGCTATGAATACAATCAGTTAGAATCAGACAGAACGTAAGTACATAGATCATACTGACACATAATAAGTAACAAATATACGGAGTATAGTGTAATGGTCCGAATATGCACATGGTGTGGGATGATGTCAGCCCGAATTAATAATACATCTCCTGGCCGGTTACCAGTTACCCAGTTCGGCCATAAATCATGCAGTTGCTTCAGCGCTCAGTCGCTTCAGTCACTCGGCCGGAACACCTACTCTGTACTAGATCTAGGGCTAGGACACCACCGCACCGGGAGTCTTCTAAGTGCGCGGCGTCACATTCTAGCATAATACTGCACAGCGATATACTTCCGTGTCCATAGAACTCCATAGATTAACACGGCGCGGCGTGTTGCGCAACCACTAGGTACTAACTACTAACTAAACGTGACGAGACCACTTTCGGAGGAGAATGTATATTGACATTAAGAGGTAAGAGAAATTTACGCGCTAACGAGATGTGAGTGATTCTGTACACGATTATTAGTTCCAGATCAAAAAGGTCACCGGGTAAATACAATACAAAGTGTTTTTATGATTGGTTTTGTGGAAATAAAAAGCGCAAGTCACAATGGCGCTAGGCGTTGAGCACATGGCTTAGCACACCGTATAAGGACACTAACCGGAATAACAATAATACAGCCGATTGCGAAACTACAGCCGGTGATGATGGAAAGATGGATCCCTACTAGGGCATGCACCGAGACGACCAGCCCACCCGACTCGAGCTTTCCAATAAACTGCGAACATTTTATTTATAAGAATGTTTATTCAGCGAGCTTACGGGGAACGTGTATAGTAAAGTGTAGTCTCGCTTTAGACAAACTTGCCCCCGTTCCGAACAATGAACGTTCTGGAGTTGTAGATCTAGAGGAGTGTCAGCGGAAAGGGATCGCTTTGTGCGCGAAGACTTCAAACGGTTTATACAAAAAGTCTTTAAAAAGGTAACGCGCCAAGGCTTCATTAAAATATTATTCCAAGACATTCGGCAAATCTCGTAGCGGGGGAAAGAATACAATTCTTATAATTCATAAATCCCGGTAAATTCTCCTGGCGCTGTGCCGGTGGGGAGAAGGAGCGTCGTAAACAAAATATACAAAACGTAAGCGGAAAGCTGCGCCCTCCGAAATATGTTTTAGGAATGTGGATTACTCTCGAGATATATGGGGGGTGCGGGACTAGTAGCGGGCGGCAGGCAGTACACACTCTTCCTGAACGGAGATAATAATGGTGTCCTAGTTAACATCGTTCCGCATTCTACCGCGGGCCAAAATGCTTCAGGTAAAGTATAAATTTAACGACATCTCTGTTATATTGTTCTTCAGTTGACAATTTGGCTTTCATTAATCTGAGAGGATTGTTCGAAGTTCGAATGTAGAGTGAAAATCGGATGCTTCTTTCTGGTTACAACTGATAACGTAATTGCTTATTTTGCACTGCTGAATTGTAGGAAAACAGTGAAATCAACGGATATTTTGATGAATTACATTATTTTATTATAACTTCCTATTAAGCAACGAGAAAAGGTGCAATAAAATATAGGCCACTTTTTGTAAATTATTTGGTAACAATTATGTACACTTGCAATACAGTTTATTTGTACTGTTGGGTAAGAAAAATACGTTATTGTTTTTATAATTTTAGTTTAAAATGTTTTATGGTTTTATTACTCATCTATTTTAATATTTATTGATTTACTTTAAACCTATGATAATGTTTATTCATTGGTAACAAAAACGCAACTTTTAATTGTTTGAATACCTTACCTATAATATTTATCGAAAATCTTTCAATGTCGTCATCCAGATACCATCTATAAGATCTATAAGGTTCGGTTCTGTTGATAACAAGAAGTCGGTTTAGTCGAAAAAACTGAAAAGGGGTAAATAATCGCAGAAAGTGGTTTGAAAGTAATTCCGGCGCGGAAATACATCTAAATTGGCGGGAGTCACAGGAGATTCCCCGGGCTGGTGGGGGAGGGGGGGGGACCAAGTCAGGCCGGACCATATTATTATTCCGGGTTCCGTTTCATTGCCGGCTGTTCCTTCATTAAACCGTCCTTCCTCACCCCCCGAACAGGATACAGTACACTGTACTGGTACACCACCAGCGACGGTATACTTGTCTCTTGGAATGGATCGCCCCTCCCCTCAGGTCCGTATGAGTTATGAGAGCCTTGAGCTAATATTTAGCTATTTATTTATTTATTTATTAATTTAATTCGTACAAAATACTTTGCACTCCCAATTGAGTTACAAAACTCATTCTGGGACAGATATTAAAAAAAGAAAGACTAAATATAACAATACTTCAGATTACAGAGTTACCAATGCTAAATCTAAAAGGCAAAAAAATAGCCATTATCATTATTAATAACAATGTTTAGAAAGTAGTATTTTAGTGCTTTGTTTTGGGATTTCGCCGTCTTTTGATTTTGAATTTCGTTTGGTAGTTTATTGAATTGAGTGCGGGCAATGCTTTCTAAAGATTTTACGCCAAATTTAGTTGAATGAGATTTCGACACGTATAGTTTTTTAGAGTTTCGTGTGTTATGGCTGTGGATATCGTAATTGAACTTGTACTTTAGATTAGTGTGAACCGAAGAATTTATGATATTCAAAATAGTATTAGTGATATCATGCAATGGAATAGTTTTGAACGGAAGTATTTTTGTTTGTCGATAAATATCTTTGACATGTGAATCTCTTGGGATACCAAGGATGTTTCTTAGAGCTCTGTTCTGAATGACTTGTACTTCAGAGATTAGTTTTTTTATGAAAAAGAAATCGATGCAATCTTCCATTGGTTAGATTTAATCCACGTATCTAGATAGAATTTATATAAAAAATATTTATTTTGTAGATTGTTCATACGCTATCTTTTTAACTTGTAATTAATTATTATTATAATAATGATTTTATGTAATTTCATCATAATATGATCGGTGGTCCACTCACATAAATATGAATACGTCAACGTTTTGGATAGTGTAAATAAGACCACTGTACGAATGCTCCTTCTGTACGAATCTTGCCTGCTCTCCCCTATAAGAATCTACAAGGAAAACAAATTAAGGCGTACATTTTTAATAGAAATTTAAATTACCCTGACCGGACAACTTTAAAAAAACCGTTAGTTCGGGATTCATTAATGCGGATACGATATTATAGTTAAATGATTTAATACGGGTTAAGTGATAGAATTTAAACGTGAGAAAGTAATAAAATTATCATAAAATGTGAATGAATGCTGAGATCACCCCTTAAGAAAAGACGAAGAGAGCAAAGTAATGCAAATGTGTGAATAATCAGGGTGTACAGGGGTGCTAGAGTAGCGGCGCACGGTGCTCGGGTCAAGTCGCAGGACCTCGGAGGTGACCGTTGGCCCCGCCGCGCCGCGGCCGGCCGGGAGCCCGCAGCCCTTGGCCGTGTGTTCAGTGTTTAGCATAATATTCAAATGAGATTGACCCATTGTGACAAAACTCTACGCTTTTATTATACTCCTTCGATCTAGATTCTAGTTGAAGTCGCGCGCTAAGAAAAGTTGTTGGACATCGCGTGAATGTCCGCCCCATTTACATATATTTCTGTAGGAACCCGACCGTGGCGTGGTGATTAATAACGGGTACAGAAATACAGCGTTTCGCTACAAACATTTCGTCGGTTGATACTATCGCGCTTTCACTTTAGCAAAGCTTACTACTACTAGTACTTTCCCTTATCTGCACCTAATGGTGCATAGGCCACCGTCACCGTGTGCAATGTGCAGCGTATCTTGGTATTTTTAAAATATGAAGACAAGATAATCAGTCAAGAATAGCATAAAATATTACTGAACAACATTTTGAATGAATACAAATACTTGTAGACAAATTACTGGATTATACCCATGCTGGGCTGATATCAGATATTATTGATATCTCAACAGAGACAGAGAAGCTCTGGAAACGAATGTGGGTTATCTAGGCGTTTACAGGGCTTATGACCTAAGATATATACAAGTTTCAAAAATTTGTCATACATGGTTGTCAGATGTCAGATGACAGGCGGAATGGGAATGTTGTAATTACGTCAAGTGGCCACTTAACCCAGCCAATGACAGGTCATAAGCCCTGTAAACGCCTAGATAACCCACATTCGTTTCCAGAGCTTCTCTGTCTGTGTTGAGATATCAATAATATAAAATATTACTGTTTATAGTTGAGCAGATGAACTAATGTGTAAGGGTAAGGTTAAATATAGTTAATATTGATAAGGACACGTAGTTTGTGAGGTGGGAAATCCGATTCTAGGTTTACAATGGAGATCTGTGACAGTAGTTAGTAATGCTACGAGTAAGGTAACGACTGTACCACCCAGTAGGAAGTTAGTTGTACTGAAGTTTATATAACCATCGCGCGGCGTGTATTTGGCAGCCGCTAGCGTGGACGGCTTCCACTGGCTGCCTGCGCCTGTAATTAGTAATTACCCATCAATCCTCTGTATACCGAGGTGACTCCCTTAATTAATCAGCGACACGACGGCTTAATGCGCTAATTGTGGCAAATCTAACGAAACAGATGGAGAATACTTTATTACAATACCATTTAGCGAAGAGAGTATGTGTGTAGGTTCCTATACCAGACTTGTGTTTCCCTGATACTGATGAAGCGGGTGTCTAATTTGCGCCGCAAACTTGTCTGGGTCAAGACGATAAAATAGGCACGACTGTGTTCGTTTAAGTGAAGTACCTACGTATTTCTGTATGATGGAATAATTATCGCGTTATTCCACGATAGCATGGCCAAGTTTTATAGATCTAATTAAGTTTACCTAGATGTTTTGTTTTAAAAAATTGTTAGTCTGTACAGTTGAAAAGAGTACCTAGATGTTTTTTTTTATGTATTATTTTAAACCCAATCTAACTAACTAACTAAACTAACTAACCATCACGCCATTGCTCCGAAGGGGTAGGCAGAGAGGATAGAACGCCACACCACTCTGTCCTGGCATACTTCTCTTGCTTCCTCCACATTCATACATCTTCTCATGCACGCACGTCGATTATTCCGACTTCTTACATGCCCACTTTCAAGCACTTGTTTTACTTGATCATGCCATGTCTTTCTCGGCCTTCCTTGACTTCTAAATCCAGGCACAGTAAACCCAATGTACTATTAAAAAGTCTGAAATAACTGTACCAGAAAGGTTATGGTAGAGTTTTGAAAAATAAGAGGTATTTTTTGGGATTCTTTCGAGAATATTGGACTCTGTTTTGAAAATATATTTACGAATACAAAGATGTGTGCCTATTTCCGTTGTGTGTACGTGTATGTACTGTCTGTAGTGTGTGGTGAATTCTCTTGGTTGCGCATTCTTCCCATCGCATGTTGACGTGCATCGGACCGCCCGCGCCCGCGCCCTCCGCGGCCAGGGCGGGCGACTGTAGAGTCATCCGCCGCAGGAAATGAGAAACTTAGTTCCGCGAGGCTAACGACAATCAGTGCCTCCCCGTCCCCACACGTCCGCCCATCGAGCCATTGTCAACCTCCAAATGTCATTCCCATTTTCCGATGGCTACAGAACGACGGCGACGCCGCACAAAGCGATGTCCTGGAGATAGATACAAGACCATTGTGAAGAGGTGACGATGATTATTATAGCAACCAAACTTTAGGACCTAATTCAATGATATTACCATAATACACACCCGCTTAAAATATTCCGTTTGGGAGAGTCGATTTGTCCACATTATGTAAAAAAAAAATTATCCAAGCTCTTGGTTTAAGCTTCAAACACAAAATAATAATAAAAAACTCGAAAAGAAACGCTTGATGTTTAATAGTGAAACAGTTTTACGTAATAAAATAAGAGGTAAAGGTTACCGATACTCACAATATTAAGGTAATATTAGTTTTAATGTACAAAATATTAGTTCTTATCGTCCTAATCGAAAGCAATGAGAAAAATCAACGAAATGTATTCTAACTTCGGTTGCTTCAATTATTTGTTAAATAAAATTTAAACAAGAATTTATTTAAAATTAAAGTTTTTTGTAAAACAAAATACTCCATAAACCGAACATTAAATGTACATATCTGAGATTTTCAGATAATATATGAATGCTTAATTCTTGGTTGGTCTGCTCTACATTACAGCAATATAATAGTCCGCCATCGCCAGTGTCTGAACAGAGGCTAGTTACGGGAACATTAACAGTACAGAACATAATTTGGTTATTAGATTCTCGGTGTTCCGAATACTTTACAACGGGCGAGCAGTAGACATTTCCAAAACAGATTCATAATGCATTAAGTACAGTGTGCATGTGTTTGGCAGATATTTACATTCCGTGACCCCGAAACCCCGACTTGGTGAATAAAACATTAACAATGGCCGTGACTTTCTGGGACCAGTTGTTGTTATCTGTTTCTTTTATTCACTAAACTGACTAAACAATGTGCGGATATTTTATACGAAACAACTTACGTTCATAAATCTATAAAATGCAACCATTTTAGATTTGATCTTGAATTATGACAAGATAGAAAATGCATTTACTGTACTTCCTTCATTTTCATTTATTTTTAATCTCTATTAAAATGCCACAAAGGTTGGTTGGAAGATATTGCTTAAAAGCAATGAGCTCGCCTTTGTACACTTGCTATGTATAGACTACATGAAGTTTTAAAGAAAAAAGAAAATAAAATAAAATAATTATGTGTAAGGGTTTTGAAAAAATATTAGGTACGAGTTAAATAAGCAAGATTTTTTTTAAAATACGATGTTTGTTTTTAATTTGCCTAATAATAGTAAAACCAATACAAGATTATAAAAATGCGATTTGGTTGATTAAAAAGTCTAACTACAACAGCATTCATGTAATTGTAATTTAAGGTAATACAGCTGAATAAAATAGAAGAGTAATGTGATTTGGTATATCTTGTTTGGTATACACAGTACTCTAGTAACCGCGTTACTACAGACCGCTCATAAACTTCAGGAGAATTAATTAAACTTGCACAGCCTCGTGCTTTCCATCGTATAACCACACGTACGAGTAATGTTAAAGTACCTACACACAATACTATTTACCTTCCTTGATAATACTAAGCAGCGAGCAACGGAGTAATCAATGTGTTACTACCACGGAACACATATTATCTAATGCTCTGTTCATCAGTTACTACCACGGAACACATATCTAATGCTCTGTTCATCGGTTACTACCACGGAAAACATATCTAATGCTCTGTTCATTGGTTACTACCACGGAACACATATCTAATGTTCTGTTCATCGGTTACTACCACGGAGCACATATCTAATGCTCTGTTCATTGGTTACTACCACGGAACACACGGAAAACATATCTAATGCTCTGTTCATTGGTTACTACCACGGAACACATATCTAATGCTCTGTTCATCGGTTACTACCACGGAACACATATCTAATGCTCTGTTCATTGGTTACTACCACGGAACACATATCTAATGCTCTGTTCATCGGTTACTACCACGGAAAACATATCTAATGCTCTGTTCATTGGTTACTACCACGGAACACATATCTAATGCTCTGTTCATCGGTTACTACCACGGAAAACATATCTAATGCTCTGTTCATTGGTTACTACCACGGAACACATATCTAATGTTCTGTTCATCGGTTACTACCACGGAGCACATATCTAATGCTCTGTTCATTGGTTACTACCACGGAACACATATCTAATGCTCTGTTCATTGGTTACTACCACGGAACACATATCTAATGCTCTGTTCATCGGTTACTACCACGGAACACATATCTAATGCTCTGTTCATTGGTTACTACCACGGAACACATATCTAATGCTCTGTTCATCGGTTACTACCACGGAACACATATCTAATGCTCTGTTCATTGGTTACTACCACGGAACACATATCTAATGCTCTGTTCATCGGTTACTACCACGGAACACATATCTAATGCTCTGTTCATTGGTTACTACCACGGAACACATATCTAATGCTCTGTTCATCGGTTACTACCACGGAAAAACATATCTAATGCTCTGTTCATTGGTTACTACCACGGAACACATATCTAATGTTCTGTTCATCGGTTACTACCACGGAACACATATCTAATGCTATGTTAATCAGTGTACCTATAAACAACAATCAGCAATGAAAACACTTTAACCAACAATGAAACAACTGTTTTAAAGTCTATTGAATCTTTTTTCGGTTCAGCACAACTCTACCGATTTAAACACGACAAACTTAACTACGATTTTAAGATGTGTCATAAAAATAAAAATGAATGACTTTAGACCAGAATATTTGTGTACTTTTTAAAACAACTTAATAATGATTGTGAAAGTGAATGCACCATGGTCGTGGGAGTGAGCCAGCTAGTTGCTGGCGCTAGCGCTGGCTGGTTAGGTCACCGCGTGACACACGACTGCGAATAGTGATTAACAACTTTACTATCCGCTAGGAACCTCCTGTCTTCTGTACCAGATGTACCAACAAGTACCCGTAGAGTGAGTGATTTGATACTCGATATTCACAACATAATACCGCAACGTGATGATGTTTAAAGGAAAATAAGAAATATGTATGTTTATGTGCAAGGAGGCAACAGGAATCGTGAATGAAGAGTACCTACCTAAAAGCTGACATTGGAAAAAAAACAGTTCAAAATGTCGAGCAAATTTAATACACACTAGTGGGTTCATTTCGTAACACGATGACTGACATATTTTTAAAAAATCTACGCAATCTTATGGTATTTGCACATACATATTTCAATTTGTAAAATACTATATTTAGTAGCTTGCGATTGAAAATAGGAATCAAATCATGGCGGAGTGGAGATCGGAACCGGCGATCTCCAGACTCAAAGAACACGACGATACCACAGGGCCATCACCAGTTCGACATAACAAGTACTTTGTAATTGACACGTGATGGACTAAGCCGAGAAATCAGATATCGGAGACGGCCCGCGGCCCAGTCACATAATTTTCACTTTCGGCGGAGTTGTCTGGGAACAGCTGGCTGGAGGTGCAAGTATCGGAGTACCTCGGGACAAAAAACACAATTGCAATTAAAAATGGCGCCTCTAATGGAACAAGTGCGCGTGGGAGAGTGCCGCCGTGTGATGGATACCTCGCGCTGGAGTATCAAGTACCTACCCAGTGCCCGGAGATTCGCAGCCGGGCAGTAAGGAGGACCGCCAGCCGCCAGCCGCCAGCCGCCCACACACACGAGGCAGGTTAGTGACTACATAATACCTTCGCGATTAAATACATCCATCTCGATATGAATCCGCAAATGCAGATTTGAATAAATTTAAATACAAACATCTTCTAATAGATTTGGAGCCGTCGAAATTGTATAAGGAGCGATTAGTCACACGTTGTGTTAGAGGAAAACCTTGTCAAGAGGTTTTGTTATTAAAACATGGTCTAGTAAAACACAAAGAAGTTCTAATAATATTTCGTGTTGTTTAGTAAAAATATACAAAAAGATAATTGTTTGAAAGATTGTTGTTTAGTAAAAATATACGAATATATAAAAAGATAATTATACCGAAGTATTTTTATTTATGCAATTTTTTAGAAAATTATTTACAATAAAAAAATATTATGATGCCTATTTTAAAAATAAAATTGGTAGTAGATGCGTAATACTTGGCATTTATTTTTATTTAAATAAATAATACTAGAGCTTTTTAGTTATTACTTTTAGTAATTGATGCGTATAATAAAAAATAAAAATACCTAAGTATGTAAACTGCAATTGGCGTACTAATTCAGTGCTTTATGACCCATTAGATGCGGATAAGAAAAAGTTGGAGTAGTGGATTGAGAAATAATATAGCCAAGCAAAGGAGAGTAAAAATAAACTGACAAAAAATCTGCCTGTGAGCTCGACAAATTTGATTTATGAATTTGCAATTTTCAGTAATCAGGTCAGTCAGCTTGGCGAAGAGAAACAATATTCCGTGATTATTATTGAGAGTCGAGTGTTCTGTTTATTAAGTAGACTGATGACTTTGAAGGGCACAGGAATTAGCTAGCTAGAGGTCTAGTATCGGTGAAGACGCGCGGAATGTGCCACTTGATTGACCGGTGGATAATTGAGACGGCTGCCGGTAAATTGGCCGGCCAATTGGCCGACTCCCTTGGCCTGCGCCTGCGATCAGCCGCAGACTGTACGTCTCTATCATCTAGGATTCCGGCTATTGTCCTCGTCATCGCATTGGTAATTGGAGTGGAGAGGATGCGAAACCAAGCTACCATTTCCCTTCTATGATTTTGAAGGTTTTTTTCAAATGGTGCTTTTATCTTCGATGCAATTTATTTTGATGACTGAAGAAATATTGACTTTATGACTTTAGTTATTAGTTACAGTTTCGGTTTTGGGCAGTGAGAGCATCAAAATGAGATTTCGGGTTCAGTCAAAATATTAATACCTATATCTAAGAAATAAGATAAAGCAAAGAGTGGTGGTATTTTTTTGTATTGTAAAGTTTTAACGTGAACATGAATTTTAATTAACTAGTATAAAAAATATATATTTCATGTCAAAATGCAGTTTCGGTCAGTCGTATTATCTACAACGTGAATGTCAAAAGATTGCATAAACTGACTGCAAGGAAACACAAAATAATACAAGCGGAGTACAAGTCTCAGGAATATCAGTATGCAAAGTTTATGGATAAAAGCTGCCATTAGAGCGCGAGCGCCACGGTGCGGTACTGCGGCGATAAGGGAGCTTCCGTCTCGCGAGGGCCTTATCTGGCCGGGCTCCGGGCTCCGGCACGGGGGGCCGGGGCACGCCGCCACGGGGACCACTCCGCAATATTGTGCTAATGCCGCGGGACGAGGAGGCGATAAAGCTCCGCGAATGTATAAAGCTTCTCGGAGTGAATTATTGCCATAGGCGCCTTTAAACAGAGCTAGTTTCTTGCTACTACAAAATAGGCGCGATGTTTTCTTAGAGATATACTCGTATATATGTATGCATAACGTTAAGTTAACAATAAAGCTGCCGGATTAAACACTACCTACGAAAGGTTTAAGTTTAAGCAAAACTAGAGCAGTGTTTGAAGGATCAACTAAATTTATACAGAAGCTTAAATCCATTTAATAAGTGTTTTGCACGATGTATTATTATTATTTTTATTATAGTGATTCTTCCAAGGCACGATGCCTATTTTAGAACGGTTCCAAAACAATACTCGATGGTTCTTTCGCTGTTTAGAAGGAGTCTTTACCCTTATAAAAATATGTCGGGATATAATTTATTATCCAGAGATGTGTATCTCGGTACGCGAGGTACAGATCCTAAGGTTAAAGCGATGAAAGTAAAATGCAACAACTCATATTGCAGAAACTCTCGCAACTCAAGGGTAAAAGTTTAATCCAAACGAAGGAAGGACTTGGACTCTAAAATACAAAATCGGATTCTGAGTAGCGAGGGTGGAATTCACTAGACTGTGGAAAATAAAGTCATATGAACTGATCAAGCATTTTTACTCGAGTAAAGCAAGCTAACCGTGTTTATCTGCGTCCCGAAGACGAGGATACTTATTAGGCGAAGTGTTTCTGGAGGAACGGGATGGTAATAAATTACGACAGGTGTACGTAGCTAACTTTATGTACTAGCCGGGGTTAAACTTATTTCATTCTTGGTGAATCGAAAAACACATTTTTCTCCGTTGTGGGAGTGGGGGGTGGGGGGGGGGGGAGAATGGTTTATATAGCGGACGGCTAGCCAAGATAGATGGAGCGGACTCACCTTGATGCTGTCGTAACAGGCGGTGACGCGGCCGTTCTGCACCTCCACGTTGGCGGGCGGGTGCGCGAACTTGCACTCCGTGTCGGAGCGAGAGCACTTGTTCCGCTGGAACTCGCGGCACACCTCCAGCTGCAGCCAGCGGGAGTCCTTACCGTTCAGTAGGCTGTTCATGCTCACCATGGCCATGGCGCGCCTTTCCTTCCTTCTCACTCACTCGCGGGAAACACTAACTACTACTCTCCTATCTTGTCAAACTTTACAAACACTATAATTACGTTACAATTATTATTATCGTCGAGTCTTACTTATTGTTACTTTTTTAGCGTTCGTACAAATATAGAATATGTTTGTATTATTAAAACTAGGTAAAATCGTTATTAGAATATTGTGTTTCTTCGTTCGCTAACACTAAGCGGGCGGGTGGGCGGTCCACGTGCCGGTCCTGGCGGGAGCGGGGTAGCTGGGGTAGCTGGTAGCTGGGCGCACACTGCAAGTTCCTAGTCCTTAGCTTACAACAGAATGACGGAATAATATTAAGGTAGGTACATTTTAATGTATAAAATTCATGCACAGAAAAAAACTAAGACAGCAATATAAGAACACTCTTTTGATATCTCGGTTATAAAAAGAATAATTAAAATAGATCGATAGAATTTATAATAGTTTTATACAGAAATGAAAATTACTTAAGAAAAGATTTCAGAATATACAAAGCTGAGATTTTCACTGTCATTCATTACATGATTGATTTTATTTGAGGAGAATAACCGAGTTTGAGTGTAACGCAGCGATGGTACGGTAAGGGGCGCGGGGCGCGGGCCGGGGGAGGAAGCTTTATGGAAACTTTGTTACTAAAGAGTGGACCATTTGTCTTTTTAAGTTTTGTGCTCCGGTTTATTTGGCCATTACCATTCCGTAATCCCGGAGAAGTTACACACCGACCGCGACCAGGATGCCGAGATACGGACAAACACACGACTACTGCTCACTGCTGAGGATAAGGTAAGTTTTCATTACACATATTTATTATATCAATATATATAGCTCAACCTAGGTAGATAAGTGTCATCATAAGTCCAAATAATATATTCGTACATATTTGTGTAGGTACAGACCTACAATCAAAGACTAAACATAAAAAAGCGATCATTTTACATTATAATTATTATAGATAACGTTAAAGTACGATTGTCTACGCAAAAATAGGATTTGATTATAGTATATTCATAGTGTATAGGTATCGTGGTTAACATTATTGGGATAATTGCGGAATCGCAATAGGAAAACAGATTTATTTAACGTGAAAAAGCTTAGTAATTGCTGTGAAATTTGCATTTAGAGCAGTCCCAATCCCGGGACCGGAGCTCACGGTATCACCGGTAATCAACGCTTATTTATTGTCCCATAAAGCTAACAGAATGCCAGCGCCGTCGCCGTCGATAGGAGGCTACAGCCTGGGATAATAAAAAAATGTCCATGGCGGGGTTAGCGGAGTTCTGCAGCTGCCATAAATTATTCCCAAAGCGCACAGGGCTGAAACAAAGGCGCGGCTGGCCGGACCCGGCGCCGAGTCAGGGTACTCGGGACATTCTGCACTCCGCGTATCTACCAGCCCTAGCCCACCGCATCCCCTGAGCCCTCGTTACCCGCTATCGGTGCAGCCGCTCTCCGCTGTTTCAGACGAGGCGGAAGGGTTCCAAATATCATCGAGAATGTGCGTCTTGACCGGGATTCGAACCTGGGCCTCCCTGCGTTAATGCAAGGTGCTCTAACCGCTAAGCTACCAAGACAAACGATATGCTCTGGATGGCAGTTTGAAACGAGTCATCGAATAAAATTGATGGCAGGCAAAAAACCTAATTTTTTAAATACTAATTTTTCGTACTTTTGTTATTGAAAAAAATTAGGTACAAGTAGAGCTTTGCAGAGTACAGTAAATGGGGTGTTACTTTCGTTACTTTGGTTGCTACGTATTGTAGATAACTTTCCTCGACTAGTGACATATTTTCCCCGTTACTAAAGTATTACGTCAAGTCCTATAAAATTCATTACACAAATGCAACAATACAGGATACGTTTATCGCTTAACAAACCATTTAGCTGGGATACTATTTCCAACACAACTGTTGAGATAAGAGCCGCAAAAACAGCCAAATGTCGCACCGCCCAAATCTATCATTTTATTAATAATACGTTATCGTGCAACATTCATGTTCGGTGAATATTGATAATTAGTCAAGTAGGTAAAACTTGCAACTGTTAACTTTTATTTGTGTTCATTTTAATGCGATATGCTTATTAAGAACGAATAATAGCCTAAAACAGGCAAAAACGATTATCGAGATATTATGCAGTGGAGAAAACCTGGATTTGTATGAAAACACGTGTGTCAACAAGTAAACAATAGAGGAGCAGATTCATTAAATGTAAATGAATGTTATGATCGAAAAAAAACAGAATGAGTAACCTTATCGAAAAACAACTAACTGTTGATAGAACCAACATTTTTTTTTTACTGTACATACAATTATTGTAGTAGGTACAGTAAGTGTTTTAAGCGAAATAAATAAAAAAAGACGCTGTAAATAGGTTATTTGAACACAGTCCGATTTTATAATAACAAAAGAATACAAGCTATCTGTATAAAATGGACATTATTTGGGGAAGATTTAGCGGGTAATCGCGCAAAAATATAAAAACATTGGCATTAATAATAGAGATACGGATTATGATGTAATAATTAAATGTTTCAGGCAATGGTTTAAAGTAGGTTTATATTCATTTTGGATTTTTCGTGTTCGTAAGATAGATGGTCTAGAAGCCAGAGCCAGTCAGTAATCAGTCGGGCAGCCTGCAGCAGCAGTCAGCAGCTGGTCAGTGGTCAGTCGGCAGTCGGCAGCCAGTCAGTCGGCAGTCGGCAGCCAGTCAGTCGGCAGTCGGCAGCCAGTCAGTCGTCAGCAGTCAGTCGGCCAACTAACCAGTTGCTCAGGCAGGTAGACTATCACCGAGTCAATCAGCCGGCCGGCCAAGGTAACGGGCGTTCACTTTGGGAACTGACTCAGTTTCCGATAGAAACAAAGCTTCCTTAGACAATTTGACGAATACAAAAATGCCAGACGGTGAAACCGTACCAAGGTTGCAGCCGATACTGTATACTGTAAATGCCAACAAGTCCGACACATCCGCGCGGTCGCGGTCGCTACAAACTACTTGTGCTAACATTTACTCAATAAATATGTTAACATTATTTTGTGCTCCGGTGTTAAGTGATGTTTTGATAAAGACCTAAGTATAAAATGTTTGCGATTGTATGGCACCTTGTTAATACAGTAAGGTATAAATGCGATGGGTCAAAAATATAAAAACCTTTCTCATTTTCTTCGAATTTTCGAATCAAGTATGCAGAAATGGTGCAGATAATCGGTTCTATCCGTAAAACAAAGACGAAAATCTATAGTCGATAATGTAATCTTTAAAGTAACTCACAATTTAAGTCAGTTGAAAGTAAGTTTATTCTGTAAAAAAAAGTTGTTCCCACATCTCAGCAACTTTTGAAATAAATATAGAATGTTATTGTTAATTTTAGGCGACGTCAAGTTTCAGCTAAGACAGCGCGACGCCACTCGGATGATAAAACGTGATATGGAAAGAGTATTGTAGTTACCTGAACCTATAATTCCGGCTATTTTGGGTAATGGAAGAGACTGACGGCCACCCCCGCTGCCACCCCAACCCCCGCCCCGCTAGCCACCGCGACTAGAATAATACCCAGTACGATCGATACTGAGCTGAAATTCATTTTGAATGAGTGACAAATTAGCCCAGGAATTGAATAGATAAATATCGAAAAATAAAGTACCTACCTTGACCGTAACAAACGATATAAGCTTAATTAATATTTGAGTAGGAAATATTATATGTACATAGTTCAGACTAATAATACTACTAGGTACTTTAATTTAGGAAGTACATAATTTAAATATGTAAACCACACCAAAAATAAATGGCAAAAATAATTCTACATGTTTTATAATATTACTATAGTAATGCGTTGGTGAAGTTATTTACAGAGCACTGTAGGTATGTGTACCGCGTAACCAAAAGGTATCAAAGATTTTTTTTTTATAAAACTACTATTTACGGCAAATACGTATAAAGAATAAAAACTTTTTGGTGTTAAATAACTTATATCACCCGATGAGCCGTCATAAATACGCCACTTGAATAAACAGTGGTTTAACAGCAACAGAACTGGGAGTATAATGATATATCATTATGCATATACGCAGTTGCATAATTTGCGAAAACCTCTCATCAGATCACTATTTGTTGGATCTGAATAGTAAGCATAGTGTTGTAATCGGGTAACAGTAGGTGCCGGTGCCCGTGGATTGGAAACACATTATTATCAGCGAGAAATTAATGTGACGGAAAAATAAAGTTATATAATTTAACCTTTATTAAAGCTATGTAATTTTACCTTTATTAAAGCGAGTACTTTGTTTAACTTTCATAGGTATTTATGTGATGAAGATGGTTATAAACTTTGATTGTACAGTATATGAATAAGGAATAAAGTAGATCAAACATTTGATAAGGGCTTTATGGCCTATCTAATAAGAGATAATAAAATACAGTCGTGTTCCGAATTTGGTAATTATATTAACAAAGAATTAAAACTTAGTTAAATGATTTGAGTAATGTTACCCGAGGAGATCCTGGCACCAAAGAGACCGATCTTCCTTATTTGTGAAATCAATTTATAGTTCAAATCCAAATTTATGTTTTTTTTTTACATTCCAAACGCATAAAAAAGGTTATAATTTTTGGTTTCTCTTTGTCTTCTAATTAACTGAGGGTAGGTCGGTACACATTCTTACAGCAAACAGTATACAATAACATCAAATGAAATAGTATGGCGTGGACATAATTATTTAGGCAGCACTATTATTGAATATAAAACAATACAAATGTGGATTGTGTAAATAATAATGTAGATTATAATAAAATATTTTGATACGAAATAGCTACGTATAATAGGCAATTCACACGTAACACAATATGGCGCGATAGAAAGCCACAGTGGCCGTAATAATTCCTATTTGCATTGCGGTCGAGATAAGCACAAGACGGATAGCTTCCCTCCCCACCCACTATTGGACTTATTCCAGACGTATTATTACTAGAGATGGGTACTGCCACTACTCCTACTATATACCTAACTACTAACTACCTTATACTACCTACCACTGGACTTGTAACCTTTCTGAGTTGCGTTGTGCTCCTATTTACCCAATACAGATAGATATTATGTACACGGTTAAGTTCGCTTTATTTCGGAATAATTTGGTTATAAGAAAATAATGACATTCAAGTAAACTGATGCTTGTTAGCGCGGTTCGAGAAGAAAGTTAAGAACTCAATTAAACGAAAGAAACGTGAAGAAAAAAAGCTTTTTAAAAAAACTGTAGACTTCGTTTATGATTTTTTGTATAAAATAAGAGTTGTTCCGATGCATGAAATGAGGATAATGATTTGGAACATAATATTTGAGTAGCGAATCCGAGTGGTTAAGTTGTCAGTTGTAAATGGTTTCTAATTATTGTGCAAATACCGGATACACAGATCCGTTTCAATGAACATTGATATGATATCTACAAAATTACCTAACTGCAAGTAATATCTGATGTCGCAGCCGGAATATATACGAAATCATCACTCCTTGTCGCTAAAAAGTTTGGGTGAATAATGTCGACTGGCATTCTAGACGCGATATGCCAGGCTAAAGTTCAGGGTTCCAATAGTAGGAAATAATCCGAGATATAAATCCGCAAGGAGAACGTTGTGCGGCGCGACGGGGGGGGGGGGGCGGGAGACGAGACGAGCCAGACAAGTATACTCAAACTCAACTCTAGACTATTTTCCCTCGTTATTACTTTAAAAATACAAAACATGTTTTAGATGATGAAATAAGTTATTTTTAATGCGTCTCGTTTGTTTGATAATAAGCAGGTAGGTTAATGAATGCAAATTTAGGCGCCATAAAACCAACAATTCATACTATTTAACACGATGACGTATTCACAAAATAATTTCAATAATGTAATGTATACTTAGATTCATTCACAAATAAATATAGGATATACACACTCGGTCATTACAGAACTACTACACACGTAGGCTGAATATTACTGTGTGTACCCATTAAATATTTATTGATATAAATATTATGTAGATTATATTGATATTACAGTTATTTATTCGAGCAACATTATATTAAGATCAATCAAAAGAAAATCGTGTATAGAAATCGGTGCCATATAATCGAAAGGGATGCGGGTGCGGAGGAAAAGGTTTGAGCGATTCCCTTTCATTTAATTCAATATATCAGCAAAAATACACTCGCGGAAAAAGTGAAAACCATGTTAGGGTAAAGGGGGAGGGAGACGATTGGGGTTGGGGTGAAGTTAGCAGTCACTACGGGCCGTAATACGCTACAGGGCGCAGTACATCGTAACGTGTTGGGAGTAGTTACGTTTTCCGGTACATTTATCCTCGAGTGTAAGCCTTTCCAGGCGCGGGTTTTCACCAAAGGATCAGCCGAGTATACAAATAATTGTATCCCGGATTATGTGGGAAATATACCGTTCAATGGAATAAGAGGAAAATTAGTTCAGATTCAATCTGCCGAACGGAGTAGGTAATACAGATGACCGGTGACCGGCTTATAAGTACTTCCATTTTCGGATGGAATTTTGCGATCAGTATTCTATACAAATCTCAAGTTGTAAAGAACAAGCGTTTATTTTGTAAAAAATGTTACGAAAAGACATATTTAACAAAGTGATAAGAAAATACAATATTCATGGTGGAAACAAATCGAATCGTACCAATTGTCGATTCTCGATAGACAAGACGAAGAGTCGTGACAGAGAGACTTATCACTGGAGAATCAGATCAGATTGGAGCAGCATCTTCTAAATCGTGCAAAACCGAATGGTATATCATCATGGCTACAATGTATGTACCAAGAGTACAAGTACAAATCACGTTTGCATACTTGAATGATTCATAAGGCAGTTTCACTTTTAGCTCGGGAAGATAGGTGCAGAGAGGCGAGTAGAGTAGGCAGTGACATCACACTGGCACTGGGCAGAGTTAGCAGGTATGGCAGGATGGCCCGCTAAAGTGTAGGACTGTAGGTACCCAGGATCAGGTGGTGGAAGGTAGGACTGTGATCATTCCGCGCCGATCATTATCAATTTCGGAGAAACGTGACTCCAGAGCGCTAATGTACATTGTAATGGAAATGAGATTCAAATTACGTACACACGTATTTTAAACTAGATCGATTCGAAAGGCTTTAGCGCAAATCGCGAGACTATTGCAAAATTAAACGAGTTAATATTACCCACTTCCCGTGTAACTGTAACTGATAATAATATTAATATGGGTAACTACACAACAGTTACTTATTTCTCTTACATTAAAAGCTATTGCGAGATTAATTTGAATGGATAAATGAATAACATTGGTGTACCTACTTGCATTATTCTATAATACAGAATGTTGTATGACATTCTAATATTTATTAACTTGGTCATTGTAGTACCATAACAAATATATTAGTCCAGGTTTGATTACAGGTTAAAGGTTTCTGTATATAATACACAGCAAAGTAATATCATTTCGGGTATTCTTTGATACAATTTACAGCCACGGTGAAATGAAAGGGACAATAATTGAGCATAGTGATCTGCAATGGTGATTTGGCTTTACGAGATTGTTAATTCTAAGACTTATGGGTTTCCAATATAAAATTCCTTTTATAAACACAGTAATGCGGCATTACTAATAAAATATTCTACTTACATATTTTGGTACCGAATATAACTCTATTATTATTCTATCAAACGTTACGGTCGGATATTTATTAAATCGGCCCTGAGTATATGAAATAAATTTATAATGTAGATCGAATTACAATATTCTGATGAATTGCAACACGTTCCGTACTTTGAGTTTAAAAAAAAACAATAAATTCATAACAAAAAACTACTAGAGTAGAATATTATAGAATTAAACACAAATGCGTATATTTAACATAAATATTTTACTAAATTAGCGTGTACTATGATACTTATATTGAATATGGAGTATTATAGTACTGAACGTCTTCGCCCAGTGTCTACTGTCTACTGTCTACTGTCTACTGGTATCGGCAGCGGCAATCAACAGCCGAGCAGTGAGGATAAGGAGTGAAAGTGTTAAAATGTACAGTGTATAGTGTATAGTGAACAGTTTACAGGTCGGCCGTGGGCGGCTGTGAGATCACTTCTATATTTAGTGGTGAACTCGAGTGGAATGCGGGATCGGGAGCGGGAGCGTGTCCGCCGGCTCCCGTACGATACTCCAGCAGCACTAAACTAATAAACACCACGCGCCTTGCTTGTCCTCTAATCTGGCAAATATTGATGCGGTAACCGGGTCCGTATCGCTCCTTCTTCTCACTAAGCACAAGTTGTCATTAGAGCTCGGGTAAAAATTCATCAGAAAGAATGAGAAATCAATCACAGTAAACAAATAATGCCAAATAATAGTATTCAATTTAATTTTAAATTTAAAAAAAAACGAAGAAGCATTTTTTCGGTTTCTTATGTTATAATGTATACCTTTCATATTTTTGCAAATACATAATACCGATTAGTTAACATACGGGCACTGTGATTTGATCTAACGGTTAGTTTTTCTAACAGTTGGTTATTAACATGTTTCATGCTATAGCGAGCTTATAATATATATTTGAAATTATATTATACTACTCGAATAATAAGCCGGTTCCATCAATATGACCCACAAATCCTAACAAATCTCTTCATAACTTTTGCTTATAGTTACCCCCTCCCTCATTTTTCTTGAAATTGTTAAATAACGAACCCCTAGTTTTATATAAATTTTCTCCTTAATCATTACTTAACAAATAAAACCCATTAATTAATTTATTATAAATATGGAAACTTCACTGGTCCATTTACTTGTTTACTGTTATTACATGTAATTAATTGAAAGTACTGTGTTTCCTAAATAAATGAAAAAATAAAAAATCAAAATGACAATGTAAATTTATGGAGTAAAATTTCTCCCAGAACTTAATTAATAACTTTTCCATTTTTCGTATTTAATTATTACGCATGCAGTTTGCGTCAGAGCTGCGGGACGTGGACCTGACTCGAGAGGATGCGCGGTAAAACAAGTTAAGATAAAAAAATCTAATTTGAGTATATAATGAAATAGGTTAACTAGTCTAACGGTACAATTTATTAGACAATCACGGATTGTTAACTGAAAGTGCAAACCGGGAATGGATTGGATAAATAGTATGGTATTGTTGTAATAATGTTTTAATTGGTTTTAGATGAGGGGACACGTGTATGCAAATAAGGAATGGTTTTAATTTGGCGTGATGGAGTATCCTGGCCACGTGATTGATCGGCGGCGGTGAGTCTAGCGACGGGTGACTAGCTAGTGCACGCGCACCCTGCAGCCCGCACACTGCACACTGCACACTGTACCGGGGCGCGCGTAATGCACTTGCACCGAGGCCGAGGGTGACTCCGCCTAGGTACCTGCTACAATACACACCGCATGTAATCGATCACGGGCTTATACCACGTACCTATGTACTTACATTGAACGTTGGAAATTGGAAAAACACGCGCCGCGAGTCGTTAATAGCGGCGAGTGTATTTCGATAGACAGTTTCAAAATGCGAACAAATTGCACGCTAGCTGTGCACTGTGCACTGTGCAGTAGGAACAAAATCGTTCATAAAATACACTTAGTATTGTTTTGTGAAGGGGTGATTTGAATACACGATGTTTGTGTGAATGAGCCAAAAATAAATGATGAAATAAAATGTTAGTAACAGCGACTCCGTTCGTTGTGGGAATGGGCTCTCCTGAGGATATGTCCGGAGGCAGATGTACATAGATCTGCTCCCGTGAGTAGCCGGAAATGAGATAACGCCAAGTGACGGAAGCGAGCGTTGCGCGCCTGTACGCTATAAAGTGGGAAATAAAACCAACGCTTATTAGAAAGTCTCGGGATAATGCAACAGCGACACTCGGATACCACTCCGCTAGATAGAGAAATAGAAAGTGACAAAAACGCTTCAAACATAGAACAACGGTTCAAAAGATGCGATATCTTTATCCGGCTAGCCAAAGTATGAATACATCGCCAAATGGTATTGTGTGGTTTATAGCCCGATACTTGCACGCGCCATTATACGAATAGGTTACAGACACAATCACTTTTACTATCGCCCGTAAAGGAGAGGCCATACAGCATTCGCTGCTCGGCTCGTTACCTAGCAGCTAACAGCACTCACTGCTAGCTGTGTGTAGTATAATATGGTACTATGACTCGTATCGTGTAGTCTATGGAAGTAGACTCACCCAAGGTTAAGGACTGTACATAATTAGTGGCGTATTGTACGCACCTGAATGTTAAAAACAATTCAGATAAAAACACGTGCATATTGGATGAACTTACGAGTACTGTAAATTTACAAAGGGTGTAAAAAAAGATCAAGATACACTGAAATTGGTGTACCGATGCAGTGCCCTATGCATTGGGTGCGGATAAGGGAAAGTAGTAGTAGTAAAAGTAGTAAAAAATATAATTTTATAAAGTACCTAATATTACATACAAATAAGTGAAAAATATAACATAAACTTTCGATCAGTTGTCTCGATATAAAAATATAATACGCGTTAGAGTTCGGAAAATAACGGTCGCTCAGCAAAATAAGGAATAAAATCGTTCATACAGAGTAAATAGACTATTAATATTACATACAAATAAGTGAAAAATATAACATAAACTTTCGATCAGTTGTCTCGATATAAAAATATAATACGCGTTAGAGTTCGGAAAATAACGGTCGCTCAGCAAAATAAGGAATAAAATCGTTCATACAGAGTAAATAGACTATTCCCAGTACAATCAACTGGCCAAGGAACTTAAATGGTATAAAAACCAGTAAATCTCACAAGTGTACACTAATATAATACATTCTACTACCCTTACATTACCCTTACCTTACAGTATACGAGTAATCTTGACAACGATATTTTTCGTTACATTTTCTTTATTGTTTATTATCCCCTTAATTGTTTATTTTAGATAAAATTATAATAATATATAACGACGATAACGATGATAATATTTATAAAATGTAAAATGACTTCAATTCAATTTCTAACCCTTACCGTAATATATGTATGATATTATATACACTAATATACATTATATTATGTATGTATCTGTCAACAATAGTGGTGGCTCAGTGGTAGCGTCGCGGTGAGTCTAAAAATTCTCGGTTCAAATCTCTACTCCGCCACGACTTGATGCTCATTTTTAAGTGCGAGTTTGTTAGCATTGATTTCTTGTAAAATCTTCTTACTTGAATTAAAATCAGTCAGGATATTGTGAAACTTATGCGATTTAGGAAACTTTTCCTTATCGTGTTTCTGGTTAATTTTGGTATGTAAATATTACGGGGCAACCAATTTCAATCCTGGAAAGAGGAGATAAATATCGAGATTATTATAATTTGAGGTTTTTGCTAACGGGACGTTTGAATTACAAAATTTGCAAATGTTTTGACTCGAGAAGAATAATGGGTAGGTAATGGAAGCTGTAAAGGCACGTCTATTGTAGGAATATAAGTAAGTTGTAGTGAGACGGTGAGTATTGTTATGTTCATTGGAATACCCATCACGAGTTCCATGAATAGTCAGGAAAATGATGTAAAGCGAACCATAACTCAAGTATCTTACAATAATCAATATGGTAATGGGTAGAGCGAGCGACATTCATTATTTATTCAAGATAAACAACCAAAACGAAACTGTGCTTTGGTAAAGTATTGCGTGGATTAGGGAGAGATTAATCGAATAGCTATTAGAGGAGCGGGGCGGTGAAATACAGGAAAATCATTTTCGCGAGCTAATATAGTGAATTATACGTTACTACAACTATTGATGAAATGTGTTTAGTGTCCAGTGACTGGGCATTTAATTAATTCGAACAATTTATCTAATAATCATTACACTTTTTTACCATGTCTCGCGGTTAAAAACAATAATTTTTACAAATCAGAAAAATTTTATAGACGATTTGAATCATATAAATAATGGGGCACCTAATCAAATATATAATTAGTAAATTATAAATAAATGTATTAATTTCTAACTTTTAACAATAATATCTACTAACTACATTTTATAAAAAAGCATTTTAAAAGTTTAAAACCCAGACGGTAATTTTAACCAAATAGGAAGCGATTATCTCTTGTAAAATTTACTCGAATTTCCCGATATTCCCGTATTTTCCCGTACTTTTAATGATATATGTATGTTTATTATATGTAAAAGCTGTGCTGTGAGTTTTTATTCATTTGACACAAAAGTTTAGTTGGTAATTTACAAAAACACACTAAAAATATGATGTGTGAAGAAACACCGCGTTCGGTAATCTTTCTCCGAGTTAAAAAACTAGATATTTAGATTGGTGCGCTTAGTGAGCGTTTCAAGTGATTTTTCTGTCTTCAGATGCAAAGCAGATAAAGCATTAAGAGCAGATGTTACTCCATCAGGAATAGCGCAGTCTGTAATATCAAAACCACTTTATAGGATTATTTATCGCGGAAAATATAGCGATAATTACTAGAAAGATATGCCAGAAATCTCATTCAGGTTGTCTCGTAACGTCAACACACCGGCGCGGGTCGCCCATATCGGGTACAGCTCGGGGCTATCAGCTGATCGGAGTGGCTACAGAAACCGGTAGGTAATCGCTAATTATATTAGTCACCACTACTGACACTGAGGGGTCGCTGGAACCACAAGTATCAGCTTATTGAAGCGGGCATGGACTGTACAGTGTACACTGAACTGGGCAGAGAAACTGAAGCTCGGGGAAGTACACTGGCGACTGGCGACTGGCAAGGTGGCAAGCGAAACAAACCAAGTTACCTCTCGTCCCGCGGGCGCTGCCGTCCGCGTCCGTCGGTACCCGGTAACCATCAGGCACTCCACTTTCCGTACGGGCGCAACATGGGATAGATAACGCAAATATTGACTATATACCGGCTGGTGGTGCGTCCTGTCCGCGCTGCTGCTGCCTGCAGGGGCTACACACTGCACTCCGGGGCGGGGGCACTATAGCACTGGGCACTATAACCGAGCGGCAGGTAAACCGGCAAGCTGTTACTATCACATTATCCGGAAACCAGAGGAGAGTGGGTCTCGTGCGAGCGGCGGCGGAGGCGGAGGTCGGCTGTGCTCGCGGCTCCACTGGCGGCGGACTGGAGTAGACTGGCGCGGGCGGCGGCGGCCGCGGCGCGGGGGGCTGCGCGCGCAGCGGGGCAGGGGGAGTGCAAGGACTGCGATGCACCGCCACCGGCCCTCCCACACCCACCCACCACCCGCCACCCCGCCACCCCGCACCAGGCCATGTTTCCCCGAAAACACATTTTCCGGCGTGACAACGGACCGAGGAAATTACCTTCTCACCAAACCCAATATCATTGCACGCAAAAGAAACTTATTCCCGGTGTGTTAAGTTTGTTCCACTCAACGTATAGGAACGTGGTTCAGTTCAGGGAATAATAAAAACAATGGATGACGACATTATACAGTCATAATGTTGTACGTTGGGAATTCACGGATTGGTCGGTGAAAAGAAAAGCTCTAATTCACAAAGCTTTCCTCCGACACACGAGTCATGCGGCATGTGGTGGTATGCAACCTCTCGGTAGGTAGTGGATAGTGGATAGTGGGTACTGGGTACCTACTGGGTACTGATGTACGATAAGGTCACAAGGGTGTTCCCATCTATTTAAGAAGGATTTCGAGAAGGATTTTTGTACAACAGGTTTGTTGTGAAGTAAATTTATTCAAATTAAAAGTTTTTGCAAGGCATTAGTAGTTACACATACCAATATAATATATTTCTATGAACAGGTGATAGAAAGATAAAATAATTTAAATGATTATAATAAATTGTGGTTCAATAAAAATTAGAATCAATTTATTTATTTATTGTATGCGTACAAATTTTATACATCTATTTATTTCTTTGTGGTTCAGAACTGCCAAATAAGCTAAAAGCTAGGTATTGGCAGACTAATAATAATTCTATAGCTTCAATTAAAATATCCTAGGTCAATGGAGGAAATTAAGACTAAAAATGTTTTCACAAAAAGTCAAGCAAAATTTATTACAAGGTAGGTGGTTCTACTATTTGCTATAAAAGTTCAGGATTCGAGAAGTCATAACTACAAAGAACGTTTTTTAAAATTATTATAGAGGAAAATCTAATCTCGGTATTGAAATACAAAATACGAATAAAAATATTGAAATAAAACATTGAATTGCTTTCTAACGTATACAAACAAATAAAAACGAAAAAGTAAAAATACTTGCCCTGCTAATAAATGCGTACGATTATGATGTTAAGAAGATTGCCTTACTACGGGTGCGAGAATAGGCAATAGGCAATAGGCAGTAAGGTACTTAGAGTAATACAATACTTGACGCGCGACGCGACGTATTATACGTGTCCCGTCATATAGCGCGCATCCGAAGCGAGATGAAACTAGACCAAAATTCACCGACAGAAACCATTTATTTTTATTTTTTAGTACATTCGTTTTTTATATTGATTTTTTTATCCGACCTTCCGAATAATAGTTTTTATTTGGAGAGGTAATACAATGCTTAATAGAAAATAGCTATAAAAAATAATTCTTACTTAATTCTACTTTTTATAGAAAACCCCTATAAAAAGTAGATTTTTCTAGATTTTTTCCTTTATTTTTTTCTTCCCGTTCGCGCTCGGAATTTTAATCTTGCAATTTTTTTAAACAAATTAATTTTAAAAAACAAAAAATTCCGCAAGACCGATTTTTCGGAAAATCGGATAAAAAAAATTCTAAAAAAACGAATGTCCTAAAATATAAAAAGAAATGGTTTCTGTTGATTTGATCTAGGTTTATCTCACTTCGGATGTGCACTTTATGGCGGGACACACTGTATAATAATTACTAGTAGGTATACAATTTTGTGTAATGTGTTAAGCAATATTATTTTCTTTACGTCGTGCGTCGTCGGTATCGTTCGACGATATGGAAGATAATTTTGAATAGCAATATTATTCTATTCATATTTATTTGTGTACAGAGTAAATTCAAGAATGCTAGTGCGTGTAAATTTCTCCAAAACTAAACCAGAAAATCTCCAAAATTAATAGAAAATATTAAAAGTAGGTACCTATACAGTATACACTTCCTAGGCTAAAAACTACATGACGGGGAAGAAAGGGAAAAAATATCTTTATGTGAAAAATTAAATAAGGGTTGGAATTTTAAATTTATAAATTATTCCACCAGGAAGCATAAATACACTTCTTAAAAGCAATAATGTAAGAAGTAAAAATAGTTTGATATAATGATTAACGATATTAATAGTCTCGGAGCATGCTAGTGAGAGAGAGGGAGAGGGGGCCCGGGCGCAATAAAATGGAGAAATAATTGGGGCCGCATTACGGGCTGAAGGAATGCCACCGGGAGCCGAGGAGTGCGGAGTGCGGAGTGCGGAGTGGAGTGAGGAAGTCGTGGTCAGTTTCCGTGCGGGTTGCAGCGGCCGCCCGCGCCTGCAGACTGTGCACTGTGCAGTCATGCACACGAGCAGCGAGCCGCGAGCTTTACTGATCCTGTAGCTCAAGCACAGATAACTATCGACGTAGTTAAAAGCGTGCTATTCACGTGCTAACGCTAACGATTTGAGCGATCACAATGACATATCTTTCAATACCGCGATCGCTGAGCCGAGCATCGACGATCCGAGTCGAGCGGAGCCGAACTACGCTATATCGCGGTCGTCCGTCAAACGTCAAATCATTGCGCTATGTCGGATTTTTTATATGTCGACTGTTTTTTCTCAATATTTGGCTTGCCGAAAACCGGCTAAATTATAAATAAAGATTGAATGAAGATTTGTGCGAATAAGATATATCTCGGGAAATGGCTCGCGACTAGTATGCGCTCGTTTAATAATCCCGATCGATAACTTTTAACGCGTGTTCCATTGTGATCGCGAAAACGTTAACATCCTTTTATCCTATGGTAAGAAATCGTTATCACGTCGTCTTATTACCGAGTCGGTACTGATCTGTGATCGAGCAACTGTGCTGCAATTCCCCACGTTTACCGGTCGATCTACCTACAAACTACATACTACATACATATTATTATGTACTACTGAACAGCTTATCCTATAAAACATGTCATTTTTAATACCTAAAATGAGTTATATGTAACTCACCGGATAAAATATTTTTGTATTAATTTCAATAAATATATAAAAATATTAATACTTTATACCCTTTTCTATTCATATTTTCATTGACTCAAAAGTTGATTATGAAAAAAGCGTCGGTCGTATGCAGCCGTAAAAGAGCAGAAAAATGAAATACCTTCGTAACAAAAACTTAAATTTTACAATAAAATAAACTTTCGAGTTTACGCAAAAAGCGGAGGTGAATTCTCCGAACGGATAAGGCTATAAAAAAGTTTTTATCGCAACCCTGCGAAAAAATATTTTCCCCATAGAGAGGACCGAATTTATAAAGAACATCTGTCAAGTCAGGTCGAGTTAAGCGGAGCTCGGATCACAGAAAGGGTTCCTAATAAACTTAAAGAATAAACATATCCACGCGACACTGAATCGCAAGAAAGGGTTACAAAACTCAAAATACATACCGGTGGAGAATTAAGGAGCACCGACTTCAATAGTAATGTCACTCAGTGATAGCGGCAACAGTTTCTTAATAATATAAAACGTCAACAAGTTTTTTTAACTAAATCACTTAACTGATATAGATATCGTAAAATTTAAACCTGAAAAAAAAACAAAACAAAACACACACACAAAACAACTTGAAGGCTTAAACTTAACTCAAATACAACTAATTAAAAAATTTGCGCAGGCAAATGAAAATAAATCAAATAAAATTTTTACAAAAAAAAAATAATTAAAAAAGTGGAAATGAATTTGATTAGGCGGTAAAATAATAAGAAAAGCTAAAAAAAAGCAAAAGCGAAAAAAAAAGCCCAGCAAGGGAAAGGTGAATCCTTTCCGACGTCACATGTAACACTGGCTGCAGGAGAGTCCAGCCGGTGGCCAGCTCTCAGCTCCCAGCTCCCAGCTCCCCAGCATCCCTTCCCTCTCGGCGGGAATGTTCCGGTACAATACACGGTAGGTACTAGCTGGACCAGCGGACACTAGGGGCGCTGCACCCCAATATTACTTCGCATTACAATATTCATATTATTCTAATGTCTCCTCTCGGTGTTCCCTGGTGTGTGGACGTAATCACGTAATATGCCAAGCTACCCAGTATGAATTCGAATTAATAAATATAACAGTTCAAAGTCTCACGAAGCCACTGAGATTATGGCTGAAGGAGCGATGCACTAGAAATATGAAAGAATTTGACAAGAAACAAGCTTTGAATCGCTCCGATTTAGATATGAAACAGGATATCCTGGTGATAGAAAAGATGCAGAACGTAAATAAATATAACATTATAGGTACGTCCTTGAGTAGTGACAGTTATTGTTATTGAAGGGTGGGTGTGGAGGGCGAATAATATAATGAATACCTAGTTTGAAATAAATTATTTTATTTTGATTTAATTTTTTTTTACTTCACTTGGTAGAGTTCCACAGATTTTTTTTTTAAATTCCATGGAATTTTAAAATAATTAATTGATCGCAAATTGTATTGTTTTGTTTTAAAAAACGTACGAATGGAACATATTATATTATTCAATATTGGATATTGTGTCCTTAAATTTTGGAATTACATTTTAGTACTAGCCAAAGATTAATAATTATTTCTATGAGGAAAACTGTTTTTAATTCAATTGAAAACTTAGTCTTCCTCAGTAGAATAGCAAGTTACTAACGTAAAAATAAGAAAATTACAGTAAAAGCGTGTACGACTTTCTGATAGTCAATTAAGTAGACATTGTTTGGTGATACAGACGGAAGGTGCGCAAATATTTCCCGATTTGAGATGAACGATGAGGACTAGGTACTCGTACGTGATAATAGGCTACAAGGTCGGCCGTCACGCGACACGAATATTAGTGGGAAAACAGTCGGAGGTGACATCACACATATTCCCTCTTCCTCTTCACTCGCCTTCAGTGCGAGGTGCGAGGTGCGAGGTGCGAGGTGCTCACTAACGACACTCGCCCATTGTTCGCTGTTTACACCACTCGGTGGTCACTTTAACAGCTTAGCTGATAGCTGGATTCGCTTTAACAGGTGATGATCGCCATGTAAGTAACCCCCATCTACAAGCGACACCGACTAGTCGCCTGTCATAAATCATTATCGGTCGATTATGATAATAAACACCGATTAAAACATAACACCGATAAACATTAAAACTGACAATGTTTCATTTGTTTACACGTAAGTGCGAGTACAAACATACCTTGTACATATTTAAGTACTGTACGAATTCAGAAGATGATGATAATTTAACGCATTCAGTTATCTCGTAACATAGGTACTAAGAAGACGCTAGCGAAGTTAGCAACATTTTTGGTATTTTTATTTAATGAATGGCTTATACTATTTGAAAATTTTAAGTACTCGTAAATTTTGTTCATCAGTGGAGTTTCAGAATTTACTCAAGAATGATTAATAAACTAGTCAGTTGAGGCGAAGTAGGTATACTAATTAAGTACATAGTAATTATTATAGTTTGCTATTTTAAGAGCACTTTTTTTGTAAGATTTGTTTAATTTATTATACGAGACGTAAAAAAACAGTCTACTTACATAGAACCGACTTTATTTTAATATGTATTCGCTTGGTATTAATTAGATTAAAATGCACAAGTGAGAACCGATACGGCTACCGTGACAATGCTAGTGCTTGTACGTACATGGGTATACACAGACCTGTAAGCCGACTAATACTTTAAAATATCTAGCATGACCATCTACAATATACGCTGGTAATTATCGTGTATTATAAAAGAAGCAATTAAGATACAAATAGGAAATATTCTCGCGGAACTCGGCTTGAGCTATTCCCAGCGCAGCACTGCCAGTACTGCATACTGGAGGGAATTTGGAGCAACCACGCGAAATCCCAATACACGCTAACCGTTACCAGTTAGCACTGGATCCCGCCACACTGCACACTGAGATCTGGAAACTGTTCCCACAGAACTGTGCATATTCTAATACTGCTAATGTTGCGCTGTAAACCGATATCTACTAGAGCTCGTCACCTTGACTTGATAGTGTCCGATAGAATGCTACCAAGTAAACCGACTGTTAGAATCACAATCGTCTCTGAAAACTAAAGAAAGCTCCGAAAGAAGGAAGTTAAGCGAGAAGCTTAAAACCTAAAGAACTACAGAATAAAACACAGAACGCAAAGAAGAACAACTAAGGAGGCAGCAATAATTCAAAGTGCAAACCCGCGGAGTAACTTGACCGGGCGGAGGGCGGCGGGCGGCGCGGCGCGGCGCGGCGTCTTTTGGAGTACCAAAAGACATTCTCGACTAAAGAATAAATAATCATATTCCGCGGAGACTTCAACAAAAGCAGAACAGAAGACAGTGCAGAGTATTTTTGTACTGGCATATTAAACAAATGAAAAGTTTAAGTGCAGCACATTCATGGAAAAAAAGATAATTATTGATCATCAAAATGATACCGATTGTCCTAAAAACTGACCGAATGGAAAAAATACTGAAATCATTCTCAGGTAAAAAAACGGTTTTTACCAAGTATTCAACCCATTGCGTCGAGGCACGATGCAAGTGGAAATAATGCGACTACGAACACTAACCAACCAATTTATTTTCATTATTTTAATTTTGGCTTCGCTATTATTGATTAGGTAGCGCATAAACGACGAGCGCAAAAAAACGATGATTTATGATTAGAAGTTATTACGAAGGTGGAATGGATAATAGGCACAATAATAATGAGAGTCTACATGCCTTACTGGAATAAGTTACGCTTCAGGGAATTAAATCTAATTGGAATATATATTCACTTTGGCTGCAATATGCAACCGTTTTTAAGCAATTTTTATACAATATGAATAATGGAAATCATCGTATCTTGTAACTAGGCATGCGAAGAATATTATTGGTCAGGTAAGGGAGCGGGGGAAAGAAGGCGGCCAACTTATAATTAAAATAGTGTCTATTATTGTTGTTTCGGTTGGTTTAAGTTTAAAACGTTGACATTATTTTGGAAAATGCAGGATAAATATAATATTTACTGATCTGATGATGGACAGGAAGAGTCCTGTAGTGTTGGGCCGCAGGAGATCTAGAGAGTTGGTACATCAAGGCAGACCCACGCGCTTCCTACGACAGCATTGTTTCCGGGAAAACGCTAATACTCGTACCACTCGCCCGGGAATTAAATTTATTGATAATACAGTAAGATGGTATGATTTTCATAAAAATATTTATATTGACGTCCTAACCAAATCGAATACTGGAATATTATCGATTTCACAGTATAGCCGAGTGGAGCATGTTGGTAGTGAGGTGGTCTGCGGACTAAATAAGTGCCAATTCGGCTCGGGTGGAAATATCGGGTCTGCCGCCCGGGAACCGGTCTGTGGGTCGTGTCCTGTCTCCTGTCCTGTCCTCCCGCACTGGCCACGCGGCCGAGCGGCCACGCGGCACGAGCCAACTGACCCAGGTGATGCAGGTATACAATCCGTTCCAGACTGCTGTAGTCAATTATATAAATATACAATACTGATTCTACTACATGCGAGTAAAACATCATAATAAAGTTCTAGTAGGTAATCGTATTAATTTACAATGAATTAAAATACCGAAATGAATCAAGCAAACTATACAGAGACACGAGACAGAGCGAATGCCGGATGTAAGTATTCGGAGAATTTTCAAGGATGCGAAGCTGAATACGAAATAAATAATAAGATCAAGGGCAAACTTATTCGCATTGTCTGAATTGCAAAGTTTGGTTTCCGATAAAAAGCAAAAAGTATTCCCCTCGGCAATAAGTGCAGTCTCGGCGGTACTCATACTAGTACAGGAGAGATCGTGGTACAGGTACACACACAGCCACAGTCACCAGGCACCAAGCACCAGTCACCAGGCACCAGGCAAGCAGCACACGGCGAGGGCAGAGCACGCGGGTTCTCGCCTTATTAAACGAGTGAGCTCGATCCTGATGTCTCAATTAGCGAGTTTTTTGCGGTCTTTGTACGTCAAGGAACGCGCAAACGATTCCGTATAAATCAACCGGGACACCCCCATTGTCGGGTGTAAAGTATCATCAATAAACGTAATAGTACTAGAGCACCGCTTCATTGTGATTTTACCGTCTGCGTCGTAGCGTATAATTTAATAGCCGTCTTTATACCAGTTAAAGCTTTCTTTTCATTTTTCATTTACAAGATACCTAGTAGGTACCCACATCTACCTAACATTAATCTGATATCGCGAATGAACTTTTCCAATGCTCGAGACACGTCCTTTCCGATGGAGATCGAAAAACTTTACAGCAGACCGGTACAAGGTACAAGGTGTTTCGCAATCGAGTTTAACCGATCGCCAAACAAAGGAAGAAATACTTCTTAAAGACCTCGTAAAATTATCCGAGTGAACGTTAACCCAATTAAAGTATTGCGTAAGATTCAAATCGACGTGAAATATCAGTCTTGGAAAGAATGAGCATTGATTAAAGTGCGAAACCTATAAAACGAAAGTTAAGTCGGCTGGAGTAATAGATATTTGGAGGAATGAAGATTCCGATTGGCACCGGTTAAGTCTCAGTAAAGGTAAGCTCCTGGAGCTCGGCACAGCGCGGTGTAGGGTCGGAACAGGTTTCCCACGTCCGTCCTCTGGAGGGGTCAAGGGAGCGGGCCGGGCCGCGACCCCCGACACCCCGACACCCCGGCGGCGGCGGGAACTGAACTATTATTATTGCATACCAGAACCAGACCTCACCTATAATTTACCTTTGAACTTTGCACTTTGCGACACTTTGATACAAGTACCACTGAAGTTTATTTAGCGGGATAATTATTGCCTACTCAAATGTTAAAGATTTGCTGGAGAATTATTGAGAATGACAGTGGTCAATCACTACAATAAACGAATTACGCCGTGAATCGCCTCGCAGTGCATTCGGAATTAACGAACCACTAAATTTCCAAATGGGCCGAACACGAGAGGAAAACAGATCGGTTAGCGAGACCATCGGAAGTGTGGAAGACAAACGATAATTGCGACCAGTGAAGAGTAGAGAGTAGAGAGGCGCAGCGCGCGCCCATCTGTTCATTTATTGCGATGTGTACTTCATAGACTGAGAAGTGAGAAGACTAACATTACTAGACATTTCAAGCTGCGGATATTATACTACTCCGCATTAGTTCCGATAAACATTGACAAACAATCTCGACTAACTTAGGTTAATCGACTATTTGGACGACAGATCACCCCTAAACTGTGAAACAGTGTCAGTGAAGTGACGAGCGGGCGCGGACGAAGAGTTTCGGGGAAGTAAACAGAGTAAAGATGGTCGACGCGGCAAGGAAAGGAAATAAAAATGCCCCGAGGAACTTGCTAATGATGTTATTTTTTCAGATTGGCCGTGTGATATTTTCAGCGCGTGAATGCAAAATATTTAATTCGCTGAGACTCATCTCGTGCCAACTGGAGGAAAATGTTCCCACGCATTTTGTTAGATAAAACAACATTATTCATATGAATATGAATGTAGATTTAATGGTAAATAAATATAAAATCTGTTTTATAAAAGTGTGGTTAGCTTAAACACGTTCAATGTTCAATAGACTTCTATATAAAATGTAAAAATAATTTAATTTCGCTGCTATTTACTTATAAAACACGAAAAGATACTCAAATAGTGCGTGAATACAGTATTCAGTAACGCATTACGTAAACGGATAAATGATTTTTTTTTTTAAAAGATTGATTATAAATTCATGTTAATTTAATAAAAAAACGTATATCGTAATATATGCTATTAAACGTGCGCGAAAAACCGTGCACTTTACATGAATTTAATGAATCTTAATTGCGATAATTGAATTCCGAGCAAACAGACGTTCACTGACTCATCAGTTGCATAACGAGTGAGCGGAAGGAGTAAAAATAACAAGTAAGAAGTACGAACCTTCAAGGAAAGCTGCCGATCCGACGTAACGTAACGTAACGTGAAATACGCTTAACAAGTTCTCAACAACCAACAGTGAAGGCCGAACGCGAGCAAAGCGGGTCGGGAAAACTTTACCAACTGTTCACAAATCTATTGGATAGACTACCGATAATCATCTTTCAAAGTGTGAAATAAGCATTTCAGTGTACTTAAATCAATTAGGTAAATTGTATACTTTCATAATTTATGCATCGAATTAAACACAGACAATGATCTAAAAGTCAAGTGCTAGAAATGATAAAGGCATCCAGGCATTAGGGGTCAGCCAGTGTCCAGCGCTGTGCCTGGTGGCCGGTTCATTAGCGATTCACCCCTTGCTTGACCCTCGGAAGGAGTAATAATAATAACAGTGACCTGTCAGGGGTCCGAGTAATCCGGGTGAAGATGCTAATTCTTAGAAAAAACCGTTACAAACTGAAGTCTTCTATTGTTCTGCGCGAGAATAACTCTTTCGGGAGCATCTCAAGATCGGGGGGAGTTCAATATTTTACACAAATTAAAAAAAGGTAGTTATACAATTTTTTCATGAATCAAACACATTGTTATGAATCTAGACCGTTAAAAATGATAGTAAGGCATCTATTGAACCTTCTTGGTTGAAATTCCTTACAACTATTATTTAAAACATCAAATCAAAAAGTAATATATTTGAGATAAGATGACGACGCCGACGCGGTGGGTCAATAATCAACTTCTTTTTCTTGGTGCAACTTTTCTAAAATCCGCACAAGTCTGACAGTGCCACTAATGCTACATTGATTTGTGACCCACTTTAGATACGGCTTAAAAATCATACGATTATTTCAAATATTCAATGTGTTGACAATGCTGATAATGGCAACTCACAATACTCCACAATCCTCTAGCAGCGTTAAATACATCAAATGACGGATAACATTGTAGCAGAAGCGGAAAACTCATTATATATACATATTTTGTTATTCGGGCATGTTTTTGCGGTTGGCATAAAAGTTGAAATCTCCCACACAATTTGTTTATTTAATGGCTTCCTATTGATATAATAAGAGAGTAGATATTATTATGTTTGAATAAATTTCGGGTAAACTACGTTTTATATCTTTTCGCGACGTTATTACGTACAATGTGTGTGAACTCTACCAAGGGCACTCGGCTATAATTTATACAATCTTTTTGTCTCTGTTATATTACACGAGAACATGCGATTTGTTTAATATGATGTTATTTTGATGTACCTATTGAAAAGTAATTATTTTACTTTAATCTGAACTACCCCCGAGTGAAGCAAAAGCAGATGCCTCCGAGGCTTTGGGGAATAAATCGTAACGGTCTCGGTGGCCTCGTGTTAGCTTTACAATACTCTAACTGCCAAGTGGCTACCACTGCACGTTGTCTTCGGGACCGAGGACACGCTATACACTAACATGGTGGACCGTAAGACTGTTAACATTCGAATAGGTCACTGACGACAAAATAGAATTTTTAAAAAATGTACTCGAGGAAATGCGCAAATTTCATCTTTTTGAAAATTTTAGGTTCAGATTACAACAGTGTCAAAATGAACAAGGATCTTATGTGGACGATATGGTATTAAAAAATAAAATCACGTTTTGTATACTTAAAAGTAAAGAGTTTTATAAAAATATAGCTCGTTATTGTTTTTATTACCATTTAAATGTTAACAGGTTTATGGTTCCACCCAGTATTAGTGCACACTGCACTTGCAGGTATACACAACTTATTGAGTAATAGGAAACGTATTGAACGTTCAATGGGTTTACTCGTATTTCAATGGGTATGCAAAAAAAAATCGTCAATGCCAAAAAACAAATACATTTAAAAAAAATAAGTACAAAGCTATTTGATCAGCACTTGTGTGTGCTAAAAAGGCAGAATTTCAAGAATCACGCGTTTAGTATGTACTTGTATTAGAAGACGAATAAAAAAAAAACATTTTGTGAATGTTTCGTGAAGAGTTACACGTAACAAAATACTGTAGACCTGTAGACAGTAGGCAAGCAATGGTTCCACGTTAGTTCACTCAAGGCCAAATAAAACGGAGACTGTTTTCATTACGATTACTGAATTATTCTTCGAGAAAAGATGAGAGGCCCTTTACCTGAAAGAGCCAGCCTGAATCGCCGGTTATTTAATAATTTGTAATACTGATTGATATGAATACTCACGGTCGGGTTGGTGGATTCTGGGGATTAAAGCCACATTTCTTGGAAGCTGCTCTGAAAATAAAGGAAAATATTTATTAGTGAAGGGATAAACATTTTAATGCATTATTACGTTGCGTCCTTTTGGATATTACTTTAAGATCTTTTAGTCTTTAAAATGTTTGTAATCACTTTTGTTACTATCCATATCTTTTAGTCTTTAAAATGTTTGGAATCACTTTTGTTACTATCCATAGTGTGTGTTTAATATGTTAGTTTGTTTTACTTTACCTATCTCATATTATAATCTTTTTTGTACATTTTATTCCCAATTGTCTGTTGTTGTTCCTTAATAAATAAAATAAATTATAATAAAGCCGCCGTTGTGTTGAGATAAAATTAAACGAAATTCTCGGAATATTACGCACGTTGCTATAGAAATGGAAACTGTGATATTAAAATACAGTATTTTGTAGAAGGAACTCTCGACACTTAAGTAAAAAATTACACAAAGATTTCATAACCCAAGGGTCAATTTGATTTTACCTACCTAGCTACTTTACCTTACCGTGCATAGGGCACTAAACTGATACATCAAGAAATGTGAATGAAAATAAATACATAGATTCTAGATAATACATTAGTTATCGCGTGTTCATTTTTAGATCATATTTATACAAATTGTCGGCACACATGAAAATGGGTACTGTTAATGAATATGACCTTAAGTTAATTAACACCGACATTGTTGGATGTAAACACAAAACTGACAAAGGAAAAGCAAAAACTAAACATTGAACATATACGGTCACAAGTTATAAAATCTCTACAGAATCGGATAAGAGGATACGTGTTAAACATATCGTAAATTGGGATTCAGTATCATCGAGTTACCTAAGTAAGCACTGTAAAGAAGTGTGATAACCCGTCAACGCCGGCGCGGCGTCGGGATAGCTTTAGTTTTCTTAATCATTATTCTGGTAAGGGGTTCTATTATAAACTAGCTGAAATTATTGTTCATGATGCATTCCTTCACACGCAGGCGCGGTGGGTATTTGTGTATTTTCTTCAAAATATCATAGTGTTTAATGGTTAAAAACTTTTAAAAATATCACTTTTTAATAGCTGATGAATTGTAGATAGTACAGAAACAGGATCAAGTTCAGGTAGGGAAGTGAAAAAACTCAACTGGGAAAAGAAAAGACTAGGACTAGAAGAAGCGGTCAACCTGTTAACAAATCCCTCGGGAGGGGGACAAAGGGACAAGCGAAATGTGACAACATCTTTTCACGGGATATTGTTTCGCGGTGCCGCCCCCGCCCCCGCCCCAGCCACGGCTCCGGAGAAAGGAAAGTGGACCGCGCCGCGCCGCGCTGCGCCGCGCCGTTCTACCACCGCCGCGCCGCCGAGAGACAGAGAGAGAGAGCGTTGAACTCACGCTCCAACACTGCAGACTGCAGACATAGTCTATAGAGCCTCTTCTGCAATCCTACTAACCTGACATTACATTTATCCATTACAGAAACGGATTTTCAACTAGTTTTTGAAAATCCATCCGAATACCCAAGATTTTAACTTTATGTAAGTTTAGCATGGGTTACTTGTATTTCCATAATGATTACTTAGAGACCTATTATTTATCTGTACGTATAATTATTCTTAGGTATCAAGGGTAAATAAGTTTAGTCGTATAAGATTCAACAGCAAATTTTACGTGTGTATTTAAATAATTGTGCCAAACGACGCGCGACGTCTAAATTTACTAAGCTCTAAAAATAATTTCAGATCCACTAATACCTTCGCGAAGCTTAGGTGCTCATAAACGTTAACCAAATCCGACGCTACGATTTACGTTCCAACTTTTATTTGTCAAAGTATATCACCTGACATAAATTTAACATGTACAGGCGTAAGTAATACATCATAACTTCGTATAAGTTAAAATTAAATCATACAAACCCGTTTTACGTCGGTCGTCGTATGAAATGCCAATAGTTAAGACGAAACTTGTTTCAATATTCGTCATCCGTACTAATCTCGTTTAAAATAATTCGATATAAAAAAAGGGAAAGTATATTTGACAATTATTTTCACAATTCAAAGCATAATGCGGATACGGCGCTAATACTTGCCACGGATAGATATTAATGTTTTCAGGAGTGATGGTTTCTGATTGCATAACAGTGAGCTTTATCTGGCGCAGGAAGAGATCTGATTCCCCTTTCATTCCTATTCGAATAAAGACCCAAATTGAAAACAATATTTCCAAACGGGAAAATGTGCAAACTGCAGCCGTATTACAGCTGTCGCGCCTACTGCAGTGAGTGTGGGTGGGTAGAGCGCGGCCTAGTGTGTAGTGTGTAGGTAGGGAGGAGGACGTGAGTTCGCATGCAAATATCCGAGGGGTGAGATTATCCCAGATGCCGATGAGGGGTCCGACTACATTTATCGAACTGAAAAATGACACGGATATTAGAATTCATTCAAGTAATGTATATGATTGATCAACAGTCCATTAAAACTTCATTTACAATTTATAAGATCCTTTCTAGGCATTTTACAAAAGTAATTTAATTTTAACTTTCTATTAGGTACATTACGTACAAAAAATAAAATACTATTATGATAAAGTATTGAATACTTGAAATTTGTCTATTTAGTACCGAAAATCGATCAATTAAGTGACTAACAAGGATAATATTATTGTGTTGATAAACAAATATTTTCTCGTATTTTTTGAAACGGTAAACATACAATTTTGTTTTCAATTATTTGCGTGATCAAGAATCACCGCACTTGGTGTACCGATGCAGTGCCCAATGCACCATTGGGTGCGGATAAGGGAAAGTGTTAGTAGCATTCGCGCTTATTAACGATTGAATTACTATTAATAATAAAATACATAAACCATTCAGCACTGGTGATGTGGTTATGTTCGGGCGTGACATCATCAGGGGACAAGAGTGACGTCACGACAGACGAATAAACAAAAAAGAGTCTGTTTCCAGAAATGACGCCATTAAAGTGTGCACGATTCGAGAATCGAGAAATGAAAAAACGTCCAAACTAGATCCTTCCTTAGCCATTTTTTGTTGCAGCAGACAGACGTGCAGGAGGGGACAGTAAAAGGCATTGTAGTTTGTAACTACTATGGTCAGGGTGGCGCGGAGTCAGTGGGGCAACTTTATCGAGAGTTAAAACACTGTAAAAAAAAAAATTATGGAATGCAGCCTACGTTGGGTGTTGGTCCGTGCAAATAAGTCGTAGAGTCAGCGCAGTTGTCAGAAAGTGATTCCGAGTACCTACCTATTCGCTTGATGAACGGTTTTATAGGTGTGGGTAAAGCTAACTCAAGTTAAGTTTGATATGGGTTTGTGGATTTTGTGCAAACATAACTCGAGTTAGTGCTATGACACGAAGTTTAACACGATGTTCATCATCATCTCCCTCGATATAACCCACGTGTACTTCTCTACAGTCTTCAATGCCCAGAGATGCGGTATTCTTTTCGACCGTTTAATAATACGGGCTGCAAGCTGAAAACTAGGCAATCGTATTTTAGTCAACTGAACATTTCGCCAGACATTAGGCGCAAGTTACTATTGACTACTGACCGACGCGACGACGGAAGATTCTGTTTTTTAAGTCAACAAACGAGTTTCAACCGCGGATTTGGCTTCAGCAAAAATACTAAATTCCGCTTCAGTATCAGTTTTGGTTGCAATCTGGTGCTGGTAAGTCACTGATAGAGTACTTGGTAAACTGGGAACTATGTAGATACCCGCGGTTGAGCAAGCAAACATTAGATTTTGTAATCTGTAAATAATATTTACACGAATTTAGTCACCGCGCGAAATAAAATTTGCAACAGCGCAAACCACCAAGGTCAAGGCAGACATTTTATCTGAAACGGCGCGTAGCGGCGAGAGCGATGTCATTCTGGCTATTAAACACCGAAATAAAGTTATCACAAACGTTATTGTGTTCATTAATAATATGTCATTATTTTGCAACTCACGTAACTTCAATCTACACGCAATAATAAGTGATAAGCACGATTAAAGCAAATGCATATAATATCCAAATTATAATTTAAAAGAGTCAAAAGTGCAAGTTTAATGCATCGTAAAGACATTAAGTTTACAATTCTGTGACCTTTGTTTTTTTTTAATTTTATTAATAGATTCTTAATGAATGTAACAAGTTAATTTAATTTAACGGGCCTCATTTGAAGGCTTTATATTATTCATCATCAATATAATTCCAGATCCGCTTATTGAAAGATATCATTTGTATTAGTTACTTACTAGAAAAATAAAATGCATTAATAATATTGCCTCGCTTTTCTTCATCTATGCTTCAAAACAAAATTTTGCGTTATCAATAAAAATGTAGTCATTTTTTATTGCAATCTTTGAAGAAGTGCTTCAATGATTGCAATGCATAATAATTTCAGTTTCATATTAAATTTAGATTAGAAGAATCTAAACGTGTGATTTTTAAATTACATAAATATGTACATTATATTGATGCAAATTGTCGAAAGGTACAAAACCTCAAGACTGGGGCACGATATCCAAACTTCATACTCTTCACACCTAATGCGGAGCGTGAAGGGGAGAGGCATTAACCCTGCAGTGGTCGTATGGATTACCATTGTAATCCAGAAAATCTTTAATAAGGAATACGCGAATATTTTTAACTGCCGTGTATTTGAAGTTGATAAACAATTGAAGTGCTCAGTGATGAGCGAGCACCAGTTCTCTCGCAGGAGCTTCACTAAGTCAGCGGTCTACGTACCTACTTATGTAATCCACGCGTCCCATAGTAAAAATACTCGTATACTGATACTCAGTTATTTCTAAGATAATCGGTTATCTTTATGTATCATTAATTATTCAAAGTAGAGAAGTTATTGCTTACTGTTTGTCGATAATTAAATGTTTTCAAATAAAACAAACGACATAAAAAAATATCCTATCTTAGTTTTTTGTGTTTGAAAATGGCATTACCCATGTAATCCACGCGACCTAATGCTAGCTTTTTTAGTGCGCGATACAACTCGACATTAGTATTAGGGCGAAATAATTCCTAAAACGATAGGTACTTGTAATATTATCAACCTAATGTGGCACCATGCAACTACGAGTATGTATTATATTTACCAGAACGGGCGGCGCGCGGCGAGCGAAAGGTAAAATTTAGCAAGCGAAGATAAGTGATGAGTGAATCGAGTTAGACTGCACGTCTAAAATACATTATTATTAGATAAAACATTATTTTTAGATAGTGGAACAGGCGGGAAGCGAGCGATACTCGCTTGAAATAGATAGATAATAATAATAAAGATACGGTTGAAGACAAAGATTAAAAATATTATCTTGGTTGTAAAAAAATGAGTGACGTAATGTTCCTGGAGTTTTCTTGTCTTTAGATTCTAGACCACCACAGACCAGTAGCACGATGTCATTGTTTTGTGTTCCTATCGATAGACGGCCATTTCTTTAGACACGAGTTAAATAAAATGCCTTTGTAGTTCGCGGGAATAATTTCAAATTGTTATAATATAATGTAAATTGTGTACCTACAGAAAGAATTTATTATAAAAAGTAAGGAGAGTTCTAAATAATTTATTAAGTACATACAAGGACATTAAAATGTTATTATGTATGTTAGAGTTTGTTTTTTACTTAGGAAAATAATTGTCCACGAAAAATCCGATAGTAATCTTTACAAACGCCGCTATCGCGTAATCCATAATCGGTAACGATCCAGTAGGTTTCACAATTCTTGCGAAATAAAAGCCGACATTTTGGAGGATGTCGACAGTGCAGTGTCGTGAGTTATGCGCTTCTCGGCGTTCGTGGGCGGGTAGCTAGTAGCGGGAGCCACGGGCGTACGTGGTGCAGAGTGCAGCTGCAGGACGCAGGTACTGCACCTCCGTCCCTGTTGCCAGGAGGATGAAAATATTTTGGACAGAGAAGAGAGGAGTATGATTGCGCCGCAGATCTGCAATCTGCTAACTGCCTGCCGACTGCGACTGCCGACTGCAGGAGAGGAGAAACTCCCGGCCGACGAGAGAGAATTCAACTCATGTTGGGACTTGCGAAATACATTACATTTTATTTTGCCGCAACTTAACAAGATGCAAGACTTGATCTTGGTTTGCTGACGAGCGCAACAGCATCCCAAATTACGTTCTAACTACGTGTGCACACAATAGAATCTACCATTCATGCGATTTTATTTTATCTAAATAAAAATATTAATGTACATTTTTTTTTAATTATCACCACAAATAGGTACATGAAATTTACGAGTGTATTGTATGTACCTATGAATCTTAATTGCGTTCACATAATAGTGAATGTTTTAAAACAAGGTATTTTTTTTAAATTGAACTGGATTCAATAATCTGCCATTGAAAAGAACAAATATTTTTTTAAATCAACTTACACAGCGACATTTCAGGAAAATGATTTGAAAACATTTTTTTACGTAAAATAAACGATTTCGGTAGGTACTGTTTGCCATGAGGTTTGTGCACATAAGGTAAAATGTTCCGACAATTAGTAGTTGACCCGAGACCCGAGACCTGTTACGGTATACCGAATGAATGAACAGGATGTAAACCAACGCCAAATAATTATCTCTCAGAACAAAACAATTGCTTTATTTGGAAAATAACCTCTTCTTTCACACGTTCCGTCTCCGTTACTTCGGTGAAATTGGTATCCCAAGTCTTTGATGAACGGGCCAGGGAAATAAAATCATTAATCACGGCCTAGTTTTTAAAGATGGACAAAATCTTTCACAATATATGCGAGACATAACACAAGATACGTGTATATTAGGTACCAATAACATATTTCGAATATCTATTAAAATAAGAGAAAGTATTTTTTTATTTTTATAAATTTTACACCAACTTTGAAAATTTATACAAAAAATCAAAACTGATCCTGACCCAAAGATATGTATTTCCACAGATAGACGAAAGGAAAAATAAATGCGGCCAAAAGTTTTGCATTAGTGCACTAAAGTTGTTCTAGAAAGTGTCTCGATAGGGTATTACGTTTTATTAGTTGAAAAGCCATCGGTTAGGAGCACAATCCAGAGGTAGTCTTCAAACCTGTTACAACGACAAGGAGTTTAATTGCCAGTTGGCGGTACACAGTGGTACAGTGGTACTGTGGTCGGGGTACGGGAAGCCATTGTGTATAAATGACAAAGCATCCGAGTGCGCTTCGAGGTTTCTGCAGCTTGCTTCCTCGCCCACTAGAATTGTCTGGACGCGGGCTGCGAGGGAGCCGGGAGGGGCGGGGGAGGGCACAACACCGGTTAAGTTTTGGCAGACCCCCCGCCCTCCCCGCCCGCGCCCGCCTAGCAGCCGACAACCTTCGCTACGGTCCGATGGCATCGCCCGCGCCCGCGCCCGCGCCCGCGCCGCGGCCCGCACGACCGACCATAGCAGATCGCATGAGACTATGCAGGTACGATAGTGAGGCGCAGCGGCGCAGGAATTAACATTGCCCCACATTACGAAACAGTTCGAGCGTGTGTTCGCGAAATGAGCCGATTTTAATCAAAAGGGGTCAGAAGTTCAACGCCCCTCGAAAAAAATCAAGAATACATTTTTACCGAGCGTAGGTGTTAAGGTTTCGTTCCCGGGAATTACTGCGTTCCCGATTCGGGAAAATAACGACGGGTATCTATCCCGGGATTGCAAACTATCAAAAAAATATCATTAGTCCCGCCTTTTTGTTTTACTTTTTTAAACTGACTGCAATGTAGAAGTAAGTGTGCAAAAAAGTTTTCAATCATTAAAATCTACGATGAAGCGCACACCAAATCTAGACGTTTTGTAAGCTCTTCTGAGTAACTCAACTCTACCGAAAGTGAGCGTAAATTCGAAGCAGGCTAAGCGATAAAGCCCTTAAAGCCTCATTCTTTCTAAAAGCCTATTTTTCTAGTTAAAAAACCCTGTAGTTAATTAGATTTTTGATAATAATAATAATTTTAAATTATTGAAAAAAATATCATTCAAAATAATTTATTTTAACGTAGATTTTATATTTACTTTATACATATACGAATGTTCCATTTTATAAAATAAAACTTTACCTATTGTTTAAGTGTCCTTAAATGATTACGATTTACTGTTTTCTATTTTGACTGTTTGAAATAAAACTGAATGTTTTAAATTCTGAATCTCGATTTCATTCAAAACTTTGAAACTGTAACCATTTTAAAGAAAATCTTGAAAATTGAGTCGGGAATCTTGTCACTCGGGAATTCCCGGGAATAGTAAAATTTCATTCCCGACACCCGGGTACATACATTCCCCGGGAATCACGAAACCTTAGTAGGTGTAGAATAATACTATAAGTCCTATCCGTTAGCAACTCTAGTATCAAATATCGTGGTTGGCTCTCGGTACGGCAGAAAATGACCTAATGTCCAAATTATAGGTACTGCGGAACCACAAAATCCTACATAAATCTATACAAAATGTAATACTCACCAAGCGAAGACGACTTTGCATTCGTGGATCAATTTTGTGGCAATAGTACCGTATTACCAGACGAGTGTTAATCGGCTCACAGTTCGCCTGTACAAGTTGTTAGTTGATAGCCAAACAGCATCAGCAGGATAAACAGACCTAACCGGAAAGATCTATCTAAAGTGATTACATAATGCCAAACTTGTACACAAATAGTGACTTTTAAAGTTCTAACCGACTCGGTAGAAGTGAGATCACTATTGGTATATACTTATATAAATACTATTATATAGGTACTACAGTATAAAGATATATTATGTGGATGTGACCATAGCGTCTAGTCTAGTCTCGTGTTAACAGTGTCAGGCCAGGCCTTGTGGAGGATGCCGGAGTAAGATGATTGATACCAGATGGCAGGAATGCCATTTGAGGTGTCACTTATCTCGATGAGTTTGGAGGTACGAAAAATGGATTTCAATAACATTCTCCGTTGACGGCAAAAATTCAAAGATCGTAAGTGATAGCATATTGTTAAAGTGTTAGCTGAATAAATGTAATAGAGTGAGGCGAATGATTTTAGGAAAGGAAATGAATAAATGAGTACTTACCTACTATTACGGCGGATATTGTAAGTAAATATCGTGGGTATGACTACCAAAAAACGTTAACTCGAAAATATGCTGTTTTGACTTAATGATGCAGTAAGCAGTAAGTATTAAGTTTTTAAAGCTCTGCAATGGGTAAAAATACCAAATTTGGATAACTTATATAGCTATTTTTTGCAAAGTAACCAAAAATCATATTTCTTTATAATTATGAAAATTAAATACATTTTCTTTAAAATAAAAATGGGTTCTATATCAATCGATATTTTTTTTTTTTTCTTTTCCGAGGTTGCTGTATTAAAAGCCTTATCATAAGTACAATTCGGGAATATTTTTTTTTTTTAAAAAGTTGAAAATTAGAAAAAAACTGAAAAATGCTTGATTTCTCAAAACAGTCATAAGTTCATAGAGGTGCGTGTTTGCTTTTCACGTTTTTTTGCCAGTTTGTCGCCTACCCACGATATGTAAACTGAATATATCACGTGTGAGGAAGAGCAATTAAGCATAAAATCGGTCATCTCTTATTTTAAACCTTTAAGTAACTTCCTCATAACATCTGCGTCAAAATATTACAAGAAAGCTGCATCGGCTAAGGGGGAAGAACATTTTTGTAATTTTTTCATCAATACTATAAGTGCTATATGGTATTCCCATAATACTGGTATCTACCAACGGTAATTCTCTTACAAGTTTGCAGCTCGAAGCATTCTAAGGGGTGATAATATTTTACTCGGACGCCTTTATTATCGGGGCCAGGTATTATGATGCAATTAGAAATAAGCGAGGATGCCTCGGTACGATGGCATTCACGGACTAGCGGACAGCGCCAGCGGCCGCGAACCGTGGCGCGTGGGCGGGCGGGGATTACTCCAGTCTTGGTGATATCACTTTCCCATTTGGAGTAATGCATCTCTACCGCGTGGCTTATTGACACTTTGTTGTCTATTGACCAGACCAAATAATGTTGCCAGCATTCGGTCATCGTAGTAATCTCGTGGACGTGATGACGTGCAGATCGAGAGCGCCGAGCACCGTCTGACAACTGACTACCGCTGTATCGGATGACAACAAGTATACATGTCATGTTTATTACGCGTTTTTTCCAGTATTAAACAACCGATTTATTTACATCGCTCGATCTATTTCGCGACGTAGCGAATAGCACCGCTCTGGAACACATTATATTACAAGGGTAGACAAAAATTTGTTCACGGAAAAACGTTCGGTGGGCGGAAAAGTGCCACGGAGAAGGACGGGGGAGGTTCACGCGCCAACCAACTGAGATAATGCAAAAGCTAATTGTTATTTTAATTGAATTTCTATCTCTCATCTCCTTCTCATCCCGCCACCCGTGTCCTTAAAACCCTTTGGTCTCTTCCAGACATACATTTAATTACCGTCATTCGTAATTTAAAGTTCATTTAAATGAACGGATATTCTTATAATAAGGAATATTATAGTGTGGGCAAGTATTTAGCGTATTATGTAGAATGCGGTGCGGAGGAGCAATATTCGGGAGCAATATTACGGGAATTCCCGCTAACGGGACCGCAGCGAGCCGAGTAGAGTAGGTACGAGAATCTCCCCCGAATACCAGCGCCGCATAATGTCCAACTAGGTGTAATATCTGAATACTCCAAATCCTTTATTTCATTAAACAAACATACCAAATAGCCTAACGTCTAACCTAACAATTCAAATATCGCACGTTTTGGGGCAACTTTAAGCTGCTCATGATCGATAGAAAATACATTTTAAATTGGAATCTAGGAAAAACGCTGTGTGAGACTGTGGGAGATTAACCTAGTAAGTAGTTCTGCAACACATTTCGAGACAAAAAGACGCGACTAAAAATATGTTTTTGCCTTTTCAAATAGCTTTTGATTTTTCATTTACGTGCCCGCACGAGATAGGAGGACACAATTTTCCTAGTTTTTTTAAATGATTATTATAATATTTAAGTTTTAACATAATATATCTACGAGTATTATAGGCAGGAGTTAAAACCATTTTCCTTCTACGTCTGGAGACAATGATTAGATTTGAAGATGTACATCGGGAGGCAGCACACGTCTCGGCTACGGGTGGCGGGGCTGGTGTGGGGAGGGGGGGACGGTTCCCGCCAACTTGGATGCTGTTTTATTAAAATTTCCCCGCGCCGCTCTTCCCCCGCTGCGTCCCGCGAGACAAATTCTTCGAACGTTCCTGCTAAACAATTCAAAACCCTCAGCCGTTTTGTTCGCGCAGAAAGCCATTTGGGCTCTTTTTCTGACACAATACTAGAATGGAGAACACGGGATAAAATACGCGCCTTATTGCCGGCTCCCGTTCCCGGGTACCGGGTACCGGGTACCGGGTACCACGCCGATACTGAATGCTGGTCTTCTCGCTATACTCCTCTACTGCCCTTGTAGGGGAAGTGCGGACAAAATGACATACCTAGTGTTTTTATTTTAATTCATATATATTTATGTTTTTAATATCATAAGCTCGAGCGAGTGCATTTTTTTATTAAAAATGTACAAAATAGAATCAATATAAGAAAACGATAAAAAACCGTTTATATCCTCGCTTAAAAGCTCGCTTATTTTGAGCAATGTGTGTTGTGCCATTTTGTCCATGTAGTATATAATTTTCCCAGTACTTCCCCTACCTACATAAAAATATAATTTCAACGTGAATTACTCGCCCATAGAAAATGTTTTCGTACCTTACATGAAGGGGAATTATAATTCTGCACGCAAAACTGAAGTCGAATTAAAAAAAAAAACAACTTTTCTTAAAAAGTGTTTAAAACATTTGAAAAGTAAGCAGAAGTTTTATCTTGATCGTTAGAAGTGTGTGATCCTCGGAATTATAAGGTTTACTGACCAAATACTCGTACATTGACTGTCTCTGTGCAAATTTGGTTGAGCGCGGGGGAACTAATATTGATTTTCATACGCTCCACTGTTTGATTTGACAAATCTGCTGAAAGCTTATTAATTTGTACTGTAATCATTATTGCAAAATCTGATGTAAATTAATGGTGGCGAGTATGATTTTGTATAATTATCAATAACAACGTCACCACGTGTACCTACGTATTCAGAATAAAATATTTGATTACCATCAATTTGTACAAAGTGAGAATGTTATAGTTACATTTTGTATCAAACCAATAATAATCGACATTTAGAGCGGACAAGTATTGCAGTACATATTTTATTTTACGGATTTCATCATTTCCAAGATAAGCACTAAGCAAGCACAGGAATGTATGAGCAATTCAGAAATTCATCAATAATAATCCAGCTAAAATGTTACTCTGTTCCACACTTTTAACATTTTGTCATGGAATGTAATAAGTCGATCTTGAAGAAGTAAACACATATTCCATTAGGAAACAGGCGAATATCTTAATCTTGAGTTAGCGAAAAAGAATATAAAAGAAGACACTGATTTGTCGGGATGATATAAATAATGATAACAGAAATAGTGTGCACGTGGCACGTGGTACGATTATCCTACATAGAAATGAAGAAACACTCATACGAGACAACATAGCGTTGCAATGGTAAGAGCTTTCGGCTGTACAACATGACGGTGTCGGTATACTGTACGGTGCATGTGCAATGTGCATATCATAATGTCGAGTATACACTATACGAGTACACACTCCACTCGGGTAAAAAGCCTGAGAAACTAAGGCCGGAATAAGTTTCCGTTTCCAATTCTCACGAAGACTTGGCTCGGATTATCCCACACAGGCGGGCGATTTATTTTAACTGCCTATTTTTGTAGCCAAAGTTGTTTCATACTGTCCGAATTATTTTAAGTATGGCCGCGTTAACATTTAACGCCCGCGCGCCGGCTGAAGTCAATACAGACCTGATATGCATACTGCATTCACACTCACACACACAGACAACACATAACCAACACAAATCACCCATTCGTTCCACATGACCAAACCATCGTAAAAGTCCTTTCTTAATCTTGTCGATAATGCTTATCTCAGCCTTGCACTCTGCTCTAATTTCGACATTTGTACACCTATCATACATAGTCTTATCCACACATTCGCCTGAGAGATCGCATTTCAACAGCATTCAGTCTACTTTCATCCTTCTTTTTCCAACACTTGCTTCACAACCCAATTTTGCTTCTTACACCATTAACTCTGTTTCCGGCACTAACCCTTCTCTCAAAGTCCTTATCCACATTTCCGTCTCTTGTAAACATACTTCCCAAATATACAAATTCTTCAACCTGCTTCAATCTGTCTCCAATTTACAAGATTTCAAATTTAAAAAATGTATATTATAAATACTAGTGACATATGAACGCATGAGAAAAACGAAAACAATGTGATTCGGTGTAGAATGGCGGCATGCAGCGTACAAGGCGACGCGACGGCGCGTGTAGCTGCGCCGTGCGGCAGCAAAACAACACCGTGACAAGTATGTCAAGTTCCGAATACAAATCATAATGAATTATTCCGTCACACAATACAACGGAGAGGAACAAACTGGACAACAGTATCGTGTATCAAGTTACCAGGCGGGCGCCTAGTGGTTGGTGGTTGCAGTGCGAGCTGCGAGCGCGGCTCGGTATCGGAATATCCGTATCACTCCCGCACACTTCCTGCGATAACTATGACCGGAGGAGCCGAGCTGTTGGTGTTGGTAGGAATACTGGAGATACCGGTACGCAGCGAGATGGAGTATGTTTGCGCAATAAATCTAGATGGTAATGTAACATCCTAATAATAGACTCGGCGTATGTACGAGACATGGCAGGAGCAATGAATAATTCTCACAGTACACTAACCACCGTAAATAAGAAGTGCGTCATCTCGTGGCCGCCCTGGACCACCGCGCACCGCCCGCGCCCGCGCCCCTACCTTGGCGTACTACAACAACCCTGCATAATGTACCCACCTACATCTTTTTATTCAACGCGCCCTTCGAATGATTGGCTGTGCCACACATTTGGATACATTATAATTTGAAGGCAGTTTGCATCTGATTAGCTGCAGTAATAATGAGCGTTACATTGGTATATACAAAACAGGTGGCAATTTATTTGAACCAATAGTTTTTTACACTCGTTCCGCTACTAGCAATTTTTCTTTCCCAAGACGTAATATTGGTTAATAGGTACATACAAATGTATGACGCAGATTTGAGAAATGAAAATGGATGAATTGTATTATTAAATAAACCATTTTAAAAATAATGTATTTACGGAAACACGTAGTCATGTATTGTTTTTCAGCGAACAGTTTGATGAAATTGGTAAATGTTACGAGTAAAGGAATCCTAGTCTACATAGCACGGGTAGACATCGCGTTATCTTATTTGATTAGATCAGCTATGGCGCCATCGCCAGCATTTTTTGTTCTTATTTTTTTCAAGAATAACGAAATTTCTAGATTAATAGTAAAATAAGGGTCCATTAAAATAAAGTTTAAAGACAGATAAGATTTATCTAAAAAGGTTGCCGGTATTTTAAAAAATGAGCCCAATAAAAATGTAAAATATTTACGGTCGATAAGATATAATGTTGATTAGATCGATTGAAATGATAAATGAATAATAAGAGGATTGATTGTCTATGTGTATTGGCCGAGACGGGGGTGCGGGGTGCGGGTGCAGTCGATCACGTAATAATATTCCCGTTCGGCTCGCCTATTGTTTCGGTGTGAGAAAATACCGAATATCCGGCTGCATGTGATCCATTTGTCTTCAGCAAATTATAGATCCAACCAAATACAATTTACCAAAGTCGCTACTAATGAAATATTTATACGAGTGTCATAGCATGTCGTTCCATTTCCTCGATTACTTCGCTCCTCGTGAAATGATGTTGAAAATATGTTTCCATAATTTATTCACGATCCCGTAAGACGGTTGCTACGGATGAATATTGTATGTGTTCCGCGTCACGTTAGTGTCACCTTAACCTTACTATATTTGGAGAAGTGGAGAGTTGAGAGTGGAAAACTTCCGAATAATGAAATCGTGTTACGGTCGAGATTTACTGCGACCTAATATCGTAAAAAGTGCGACCTTAATATTTCTCTCAAGCGGTGATAAAATATGTACAAGATTTTTTTATTGGAAATAGAGTTCGGAAATATAATCGGTTATGAAAGTCGATTTACTGAGGAAGTCGTTAATAATAAATCAAGTGTACGAGAATAGAAGATCGGATTTTATAGTATTACGAGTACGTAAAAATAAGAACACCTAAAAATACACGTTGTAGTAACTCGTTGCATGAAGAAATTCGTTAAGGTTTGAAAATAATATATTTAGTACCTACACGTCAAATAAAAAATTACAATAGAAAAAAGAGACCAAAAATATAATTTATTGGATAGTGAAATTTATCAAAATGGAACGCGTACGTACTCGTACACTCCTCCATGGAAGAAAAATAGGTCAGTAAGTTGTGTAGATTATATTGTAGGAGGTTGTACTTTATAGGGCGCTCGGCGGGAATTAATGGAAAGGTCACGTAACTAGGATGGAGTTAGGACATTAGCGGAGAATTTCCATTGAATACATGGTGTACTTAGTTCATCATAGTACTAATATAGACGGCAATGCCATGACGTTTCAAAAAACGGAACGTCGGCAACGCAAAGCCCACAAACAAGTCATGCGGCATAATACTCCAGAAAAGCATAATTTGTATTCTACTCTGTATTTTACATAACTATTTTTACGTCTTCAATACCAAATATTACAAAAAGCGCATATAATATCTTGTACGTAAGTATGTAATGCTGAGTTTGGCTTGAATATGACAATAATTATGACTTTTGTTTGAAATAATAAATAAAACATTTGCCAGAATCCTGAATCAAACATTCAACAAGAGCAATAATGGCCTGATTTCATATTGAAATATTTACGGTCGGCTGCTGAAGTGCGCATGATTTGGGTGCAAACATTTTAATGGGGTGAATATTTTCAAATTGACCGGGTTATCGATTACATGAGAAATTTATTATATTTACTGTGAACATCGGTACACGGTAAATAATAACCTACAGCGTACAGCTGCCTACTTCGGAAGAGCGATACAAACATTTCTCGCCTCGTGAAATACGCTTTATTTTTTTGGGATACTTGTACAAATTAAAAGTGCAAACAAAAATATGGTGAAACATAATTCCACCGCCACCGGTCAGGTTTGTAAAGACATCACAAAATGTAACGAACGCAACACTAAAGTCTGCAAGAATCCGCACTGTGTTAGTTGTGTGCTGTATTTAGTATTGTGGGTTAGCTGTCAATCATCTGGAAACTCGATTGGACGGGACGGGACGTTTAGAGAGTGTGGTGAAACGCCTACCCAATCACTTTATACAGATAATACACACGAATGTATTTATAAATAACGAGTTAAACTCCGCATGCCGGCTTACCTCAAACTTTTATTTCTTAAAATAAGAAGATAATAGGTATTGAAAGAAATCATATGGAATATGATTTCGCAGCTATGTACCTATACACGGCTTTCACATAAATATTTCAAATATACCTTAGATTAGCATTGATATTTAAAAATATCATTAATTAAAAGTGAATCGTTACTAATATTACAAACATTACTGAGTAAATACATCAATACATTTTGAATAATGACAATGGTTTCGGGGAAAATCATGAGCATTGTGTTATGTCTCCAGGTGCTGAGTCGGGTAACCTAGTGCATGACATAATACGTCACGCTGCCATCTGGCAGGAGGCGGGACTGCAGAATGCAAGAAAATGCAAACAATGTTTCATATGACGAATTCTGACGGCACATCGTTGTAATAATAATGACTACGAGTAATCAATAAAATTGTTTCAAATTTAGATGCGGGCCTGAAGTGGGAGGAGGTGAAAGAGCTGGCTGGCGATAGGATCTCCTGGAGGGATCTAGTGATGTCCACGTGCTCCACATAGGAGCGAACGCGGTAAAAGAAGAAGAAGAAGATGTACACTGCTTTCAGTATCTAACAAAACACCTTCGGTGTGTACACTATTTTTTATATCTACATACATATACTGATACATTATTTACTAAAATACTAAATTAAGAATTAATTAGTGAGCGACAATCTAAAGAGTTAGGAAGAGAGTTAATTGAAACAATATTCGTGTTTGCCACAAGCACGCAATTCACGTCGCGTCTATTAACCTAATATCTATTATGTTAGTAAGTCATGATAATGCTTACGTAATATATAATATACATTTGTGATTAACATTAACAGGCGTGTTTAAATGGTTGAAATATATATTAGTAAAGTATCATCAGTCATCACGTTCCTATTAGGTGTTCAGCCCACTCCACGAGCGCCATCACACGAAATCCGCGCAAAAACACGTACAATGAGCTTAACTAACTACTTACTAACGGAATCGGCATGCGTGAAGATCTTCAATTACTATTAAGTATTACTATCGAACGACGAATTGGCCGCGATACGGGAGTGTTCGCGTTCAACCGGCATTCGGGGCACCAGGCACCACCGAATATGAAATGCATTTTATAAAATTGGCGATTACAATTCTAGCGGTAATATTAGGATTACATGAGAGCAGATAAAGCGATAATTAGAAGCAGATATTATTCATTTATCGCGCTGGTACTCCGTTAACCGGTATTATGTCTCGCGCTTAGTGCATAATATTATATTTAACACGAGATTCTACTTACCTTATTACGAGTATATATTACGAGTATAAGAGCTTTCATTTACCAGTGTCTGAAAATATATTAGTTCAGCATTATTATGATTACTACTAGGCAACGAAAAATAATAAATTAACGAAAGTTTCACGCGAATATTGAGAGGTTTCTCCGTCTATAAGTAACAATTCTTTATGTTACGTAATACTATTTAGGATACCTCAGATTTAAGAGTATTTAAAGTGGGTTTACTTGGAATTATTGAGATTATAACGCAGTTTTATGTACACTTAAAAAACAACTTGAAAATATCTTAAACAAAATCGAAACTAGATTTGTTTACAATTAGCAAACTTTAACGTGTTGTCAACAAAAGTAGGTTACATACAAGTGTCAATTTACACGTTATGAAATATTTATGTATAGTTATCCAAACTTTATACAAACCAAAAAAAGAGAATGTTCATTTTTAATATTGTAACACATAACAATTTGAATGTCTGCTATCAATTGAATTTGATTTGATTATGTAGTACAACAGTCACTCAGCGAGTCACGACTAGTATTTTTTTATCACTTGGACAGTAGAAGAAATAGCTACGGTCCTTGGTTATTATAATCGCTAGTCTCCGGCAGTCGGTATCCTGCTAGGGCGGTACTTGGTACTGGCAGTGTAGTCCAAGGCCGTGACCTTGGGAGCCCTGCCGCATACCGCTCGGCTGCAGCTGGCTGCATGTCGCTACATACTACTAATGCACTCGGACTATCGCACAGTTGAGGTGTCGCACAGTTGAGTTATCGCACTGTGCGGATAAGAGACTCGCAAGGAAAAGACAGGAAATCATTCGCAGTTGAATATAAATACAAGCTAATTACAAGTATGGTAGGGACTAAAATTTAGATAATATATTCAAAGAGTAATTTAAAAGAATAATGTGTGATACCTTGGACTGGTACTGAAGCGTATCTTCATGTAATAAAATGATCGAGAATCACTGCACTTGGTGTACCGATGCAGTGCCCTATGCACCATTGGGTGCGGATAAGGGGAAGTAGTAGTAGTAGTAATATAAAAGAAAATAATAATTTTGAACCATTAAAAACAAATATATGATTTATACTAGAAACAGTCAAATATTTCTAACCAAAAAAAATATTTGATTTTTAGTATAAACACATAACTGCATGGTTGTTTGTGTTTAGTCGGTAATTTACACAGAAGTAAGTACATTTAAAAGTATGGTGGTCTAAATACGTGCAAGTTTAATATATGACGTGCGTGGATATAATTTAAATGCGACATGCGGTTGAGTATTTGCAAACTAATTATGCCGATATTTTAATATTCATAATGGTAATGAAAATAATCAGAGTTGTGCAAGACATGTGTGCTAAATGCCCCTCGTGGTGGAGTCTAGTCCAGGGGTCGGGCAGGGCGCTGGGCAGGTGTACAGGGTGAGGGTGCTGCTACCAGCCACCAGCCACCAGCCACCAGCCACCAGCCACCAGCCACCAGCGCGGACACGCACGCCGGCACGCCACGAGCTCATTAGGCCGACATGCGACAATATGAAAAAGCAAACCCTTTCTTATTCATGTTTGTGAACAAGGTACTTGCTAACTACAACTACTACCCAGAAGATAATACAAATAACACTTTATTTAGGTGTCCGAATTGGATACTTCATGAAACGACTTATAATTTCAATCATTAAGTTGTGATTCAGGTAAGGTTATGTTAGAGTATCTACCGATTGAATCATTATGTGTACTCAACTACAATCATTCAAGAAATGAAAGCCTTTAAAACAGCTTAAAGCAAGTCAATTATATTAAAATATAACTAGAGTAATAATATTACGATTGCTTAGAATAATAGTGCAACAAAACATTATGCTTTGAAACTTTATTTTATTGCAAAGTTGAACTAGTTTTGTATGCATTCATACTTTTTGCCAGCGTGAACGTTTTAAGCTTGTTAAAGTTCAAAGTTCAACCGTACTTCGCTATGCATAAAATAAATAACTCGACACGGAATTGAAAATTCATTAGTTTTCCAATAGAAGGTAATCTATCCACTGAATAAATCAAAGCCTAAGTCGTGCTGGAGAGTTATCTTGACGTTTGGTAATACGAGTTACGCTAACGGTCCTAGTTCCTAGTTCCTAGTTCCTAGTCAGCGAGCGCCAGTCGTGAGCTTTTGCAGTTTCGTGAAATAACATTTTTAGTGGCTGACGTGGAGCTTTCTAGCAGATTTATTGGAACTATTAATACCGTCATACACAATTTACATTATTTGTTAGTCGTATCGAGTTCCTACTACTGTACTGGTTACATGGCGATATCCCTTTCGTGCAACAACTAGATGGATGGAACGATATTTACAAAAAACGGCAATGATTTTTATCAATTTAGAGATGTTATCAAATAAATTATCCCCCTCAGAGTTCTTATCAAACGTTATGTTGTCACTCCGCAGATGACTATGTCAAGAATAATTTAATTATCTGAAACATTAATTTCATTTCCAAAACTCGTCTTAGGCATATTATTATGAATGTGACAAATACGTAGGTTTAATAACCATCAACTGTGTTTGTTTAATCACTGACGACCGACCTCGGTGAGTTGCGGAACAAGTGTGAGATGTGAGATGTTCCATATGCGTACATTATGTTATTGTTCACTGATTTAACTGTTGTATTCAAGGATTAACATTTATGATGGTGTATTGTTTGGCCACTGTACTGTATATGAACATGTTGACATTTGATATAGGTATCTACGCATTATTATTTACAGTTTATTGTCTCTGTAATTATTCGACAGAATAGTAGGCTAAATAACTAAGGTTTATGCCAATCATCTGCTGAACTGACTGACAGGGGCATCCCAACTCGCAAAGCTTCAAGAAGTAAACTGCCGTATTTTTGTTTCGAGTGGTATTGACTCGTATAAAATATCAGCACCGAGAAAATGTAATCCTAACAAGGACGCAGCCTCGTTTCACTCCAGTGCGCCGTGGAGACGGTGTATAACAATCTTTCGGAAGGAATACCTACTAACGCATCGCCTCCTAAAATTCCCAGAGGGCGCGTTTGCAATCTTTTTAAGTTGATACTCTTGTTCAAGCACGAAATAAACGCATTTTTATCTTGGTTGGGTTATAATTAAGGGATAACCGATATATTACGATTTTATGTCAATATCGAGAGATAATCAGCGTGTTTAAAAATATGATAAGGATATACCATAAGTTTATTTTTGTAATTGAAGAAATCGGAGGCCCTATCTATAGCGCATTATTTGAGTCCATAATATTATAGCTCATATTAGTAGATTTTTGTAGCATTTGACGCCTGCGGAACTCCGCCATTAGGCCAATAATAAATACGCGAGTTATTTTTATTCGAGTTTTGGCCCCTGGCCAGGAAATGAGTGCGGGAAAAGGGAAAAATTCCGACATAGTATACACATACTATCACAGAATGGCCTCTATCCTCTGAGCCTACTGCCTACTGCCTACGTATCCGAAACCAACTTTTCTTTACTTCTTAGAAACTGCCTTGTAAACTCATAACTCTTTACAAACTTTCCGGCTAAACTTTACTTATTTTAATTCATTACGGCTAATCCCACTTCCAAAACATATAAAATTGTGGAGATATTTCCATTAACTACATATTACACTACGTACACAACACGATGTCTAGGTTTTAATTAAATCGGTTCAACTTAGAATTAAACGTGACGTTTTCACTATACACTGATTTTTTCTGGATTATTCCCGATTTAGTTGTCCTTCAGACGTTCTTTGTACTACACAAGTAGCATTTTACACATATTTTATTTGGCCAATGTACTTCAAAAAACGCGTATTGGGACATTAAAAAAGCGCGACCCGAAAATTATGCGTTCTTAAATCATTTTAAACAATTAGGTGGTATAATATAATTTAAAACGCTAACCAAAGTAGATGCAGCAAGCCCTATATCGCGGTATAAAGTTTACTGCGGCTGCTATTATTGGCCCATTCATTTCTCACGACAGAATTAAGCACCATTCACAGAAAAGCATCACATTAAATTTATTCTCGCCGAATAAATATATTGCAATAATAAACCAATCATTTGTACGAGTAGTTGCGCTTCTTATACAAGGAAATAATTTATGTTGCATTCAGCACTCAGGAATGGGACCAAGTCGTGAACGTTCATAAAACCACAAAAAACAATTAATCGTCTAGATTCTAGATAATCTACTTGCCGGATATGCAAAAATTAGATGATTACAAAAACAACTCTTCAACAAGCATATTTATAAACATACATAAAAATATGGGTTTTAGGGAAATCACAAATTTTTCGTTATTTTGATAGCGTCAGACTGAAAAGTGCAAACTTTATGTTGCACAATCTGTCGGCACAATATGTCTGCGCTGGCTGTAGGCTGTAGGCTGTAGTTGCATATCAGCGGCACTAAAGGGCACTCCGCACTCCAGTGTAGAGTGGGCGGTGGTCCGGCTGATAGTGGCGCGGGGTTTACCGAGCACTCGGCTGGCGCACTCCTGGCTGCTGCTCCACCCTCCACCAGCGCGGGCCAGTAGTCAGTACGGCCGGCACACATTGTGTGCACACTCACAGTGACCCCGGGGCCCAGACCCCAGACCCAAGGCAGATGGAAAATTATGGGAAAAATTATTGCGGGAAAGTACAGCATACGAAAATCTAAATAAGGACTTAGACGTTAGCTTTGAAATCAACGTGCAAAACCAGCATTGCATCGGTATACCTAATCCTAAAGTAGAAACCAAATTCGCTTACCTTTAGGTGTGTGTTAATCTATCTATACAACTTTTATCATGTCAGGCTTTAGCGATATACATACTATAATGATTTGATAGTCGCTTCTATTCCGAATATCCGGCAGAAAAAATTGAAGGCCTTTAGCGATATGATAACAAATTCGTAACACATGTTAAGTGTACAGAGTAGGTACTTACTGTTAGAAATAATATGATGTGGTGTTTCGTGCTGGCAGGTTAGTTACAGAACGAGTCTGGAACAAAACATACAACCTGATTAATTTAAATTAATTAACAATTAAATTAATTAACAATCATACCCATAGCAAGAATCTTTTAGATAGCACAATGCTACTTCATATTATGAAGTAGCATCGAAGTAATATTATATTATTTGGTTCAAGCGATTAATCGGCGGAATAAATTTTAATCCGATTTAGTTTTTACAAAATATGTAGAAGCTCAAAATTTCAGTTTACGTAATATTTAATATTCAATACACAAATCCCGTAGTTGAACAGTTAATAGGTAGGTAATAAATATACAAACAACCACAGCGTACGAGATGATAAGTTTGATAGAAGAAAATGAGGTCAGAATGAAGATTTGTGTCCGAGCCAAGTCTGATCTCACCGACTTCTTGTAGGAGTCGGACTACACATCGTCTCAACTATTTACCCAATTTAATGAAGAGAAGGCTATCGGATCTACAGAGATGGCGCTCCCATGTCCCCGTAGAACAGCCGAATGGGAAAAAAGCCAACTTCTTAAAAAAAAGTATCGGAAAGACAATTACATTTTTTCTTGATATGAATTTACGACTCTTGAGATTACTATCGTGAAATTGCAAATTAGAGTAAGAATACACTCGGGATATTTTATGGAGACCTGTGCGGAGTCTTCGGAGACAATGTAAAATCTATGTAAAAAACATACCCACAACACACAACATATTTATTTAACTTAAGTACAGTCTCGTAGGAGTGTCACGGAGGGCATATTGTATTTATAAACAAAAGAGCATTTTCAGAACGCAGCGTGTAAATCCAGACGTTCTGGCGCACCGTGGAAAACTCCCATAATATACATGAACATTTTTCAGGAGGTAAATAAAGAATTTGTCAACAGCGTAAGTATTTATATGCGTATTTAACTAGGATTTTTTTTATGATTATTATATCTAGGCGTTTACATGTCTAATTGGCACAAGTACAACTACGTTAGCTTTCGAAAAGCTTAAAAATTAAATTTGGTAAAAGTAAAATAGTGTATTTATCCTACCAAACAAACGTAGGTATACCGACTAAAAAGGATAATTGTATTATAGCTTTATTTATTTATTGAGTCTATGTAATTCTAAAAGCTTCGAAAAAGTAGTTTTTTGTTCTATATTTTACTTATTTAATTAGCACCATGACACAGGCCAATAACAGAGAGTAACAATATCACAAACACCCAGGCTTAAGAAGAAAAAAAAAAGTGTTTTTTCCGGAAATCGAACCCGGTATGTAAATTAGTACACAATGAAGCCATTAGTCCGGGGCTCTCGACTAATTAAAGCTGATTTTGTCATTGAAAATCAAAATTTAATTATGTGGAAAATCGCTAGTTTTGCAATACGGAAGACCTTATTTGATTTATATTTTTTATTGACATTACTTTGTAGAATTCCATGATTTAATTATTTCATTAAAAAGTCATTAAAAATACTTGGTACACTTCCATTTTTACTTATTTGACCAGTTAGAGCTATCACCTTGTTACGGTCTGAAGATGCCCGTAACAGGGCTAATTGGTTAAACAAATAATGTTGGTGCAAACTATCCACACCAGGGCAGTGTTTTTCTTTTACTTTTATTAGTTTAAATAATTACGGAAGCCCTAGTAGTTGGTAAGATGACTAGTCACTCCTAGTCACCAGTATTCCTCTACTGATCAGGACCGTCTTTTATGTGACCGCGAAAGTAAGAAATGATCGCGTCTTACTATTATCCACAACAATGGTGTGGGGTATAATGGCGGATATTTGTGGCGGAGTTATATAGTCGGGGCGGAACTCTGGCAAGTACCACCGCCATACTGGACTGGTCAATGGGCCAAACTGGTACTACTAATTAGTACCGGCCACTAATCCTCTCGCAAAGAAAACTATGGGAAGGTATAGCGCTCGGTCTTATTCAGTTAACACTATTTAAGACACGTTACACTGGCGCCCACCGCGCACAGGGGGAGGGGCGCGGGTCGGACCGCCATGGGACAGAGGAACAAAAAGGGCGCGACTAGCACTCCATCATGCCTCTAGTTTGAGGAGTCTTAGCGTGTGGTTATTCAACATGCATACAAAGGTTCCGGGTATAATATCTTTGCAGTGGGAGTTGCGGGGCTAGCCACCCGCCATCACTAAGCCGAGGTTATAATACAAATAGGAATGGAAACATGTTATAGCAAGTATAATAGTTCCTAGTCTGTAGAAGAATATAACAACTTCCTCCATGTACATCAAAAAGACGACGCCTTACCATTCATAATAATTTAGCGTTTTATTCAGTTTTTCACTAGAACTTTCATGTGGGCATTGATTAAAACGTAAGCGACACGTGGATATAACATGCGTGAAATCTCACATTGGTCATTCGTGTGAGATAAAAACTTTAAAAAAAAGACCCTTTACATTCATAATTTGGTCTTCTGTTGGTAGATAATAACGACACAATATTTACGGTTGTGCCGAAGCTTTATGGTCAAATTAAAGAAGTGTAATAACAATTACGGTGATATGCGCATATTAAAGAAAGAGCCATTTCGGGTTATTATGCCATTTGTTATATGGTATGTTGGTTGAATTCCCTATATGGCTGGATATCGGAGCATGCAGTATCGGAGGGTAGGAGACTGGCCCTAGTGGGAGAGTAGTTTACTACGGCGGTTCACCACAACGGCACCGCCACCACTGCGGTCTGGCCACGGTTATACCAGACTCATTTTACTATTAAATCATAATATCCTCGAAATTCTGCACTCATAGGAAAACAGCACCGCTCAATATTTGATGTGTTTCCGATTTACCAATCCCAGGCCAATAGTATACAATAGTCATCACCCTGGTACAGGTAAATATCCTTGCTAATTATACAATTATACATAGATACAGCGACAGAAACCACAATAATGATTGAATATCGTCAAACAGTCCCTTATCTCTTCAAGTCATACGAATGTCACGTTGGCTTTGGATATCCGATGTCCCATTGAAAATAGTATTATTTTTATTTTGACGGATGGATTGAAAATTGAAAACAAACATTACCGAGTACAGATAATAATTAATTTTGTTTTGTTACGTTACGATTCCAGAAATTCGATAATGAATTTTGCGGTGGGACTAAATTCAACTGTTTTAGATAGATATAAATTGTCAATAGCTTTGTGGTCCCGAAATAGTCCATACATCAATATTTGATTACCACAGCCACAAATGAACGTACCAACTGCGGCCCAATACAATTTGATGGGCAATATTTGTTTCGGCCAATTAAATGAGTATATCGACGAGTCTAATTCCAAATTAGCGCTAATTCAAATCCAATTACTCGGCTACACTCGAACATATAGAGAGTAAGAGAAGTGTGCGCATTGAACATTTATATATTATATATACTTATATACGATACGACACGAACTGGGTGCACGACTCGGAGTAAACAAGGTTAAATGAGAATAACTGTTCGGGCGAAAGAAAGTGTACGAGATACATTACCCAAAAATATAGTAGGCAGAATCACAAGTTTGTAACTAGGTAGAGAGCACAGACAGAACGCAGACGTAGGTACAGACATAATACGGTAAGTACGGCTAGCGTTACTTCTGTACGCCATCGCCATGCCACTCCAATTGATTAAACCTGTTTGCGTTGATTCGAGAATTACCTTATTGTATAGTGTAGGAGTGTATTAAAAAATGATTGTGGTAGTGCTGGGCATTACTACGTTACTCTACTGGTGTGATACAAATAATGTGGTAGACCATCGATTTGCAATTAGGGGACTTCTGTACTCCCTCTGTTCTGGACATTATGTATACATACACAGGGTGGGAGGAGGCAGGCTACCGGCTGTCAACGTTATAAAATAACCGTTCTTGTATTTCATTATTAATTGTCACTTGCTCTAATCGCAGTTACACCTGCTGGCGAATACAAAAATAATAGACATGCATTACGTACGGGGTACTTCCGTATTTATTGCACGTACTTTAAATTATATTTTGTTAGCAGCAAAGCGATTTTCTTATTTGAAGGCTTCCTCGGACTATACGGGTATTATTCTCTAGTAAGGTGAAGAATGCGTTTGAAGAAAAGGAGTAAGCGAAAGGACTATTGATCTAGGACACGTGACACTTGATACTAATGCGTGTGCCAAAACATTTCCTTCGCTAAGTGCCCGAACACTCGATTAGTCGATGTCGCATCACCAGTAACTATAAAGCTCATTGCGACCGGACCGCTATATCGCGAAAAAATATATTTAAAAAAACGTTCCCCATACTCAAAGGTGATAGCGTTACATTAGAGAGGAGAGCATACAGCGCACGTCTGGTGATATTAATTTATTAATGTGTGAGCCATCACCACGAATGGGAAAAACAAAAGGTGCGCTAGTATCGGGTGATGTTAGTTTAGTGTGTAGTGAGGTACCCGGTCTCCACTGCCGCGCGCCGACGAAATGCCTACTATCTTACTGCATCGAGGAAGAGAGATAGTTAACACCGCACCGGTACATAATTTGGTTGTTACAGTACTCGTATCTCATACTAATTCGAGGAGGTGGCCTCGGCTCCGCGAGCGCGAGTGATCCCCTCTCCGCGCTCCGGCGACAGTTTGGGTAACAGTAGTGTTACTACAAGTACGCGACTTATCTCTTACGTCTTACGATATTGAAATATCTGGTATTAAACAAAGTACGCTTTGAGTATGGTTCTCACTAAAGTATCAGTAGTCAGTAGCCGCGCTCGGAGTAGGAGTAGATTCGATGGAGCAGATAGACGAAATAATTGGGTTCTTTCCGATTTTCTATTTTTTATTTCAAAAAATTGATTGAAAAATAACAATATCAAGGGATTTTTTTTTTAATTTTTACCATGTCATATGAATTTTCTAGCGCGGTTTGAAATAGCACTTTTTCAAATCGCTCGCAAAATCCTCCATTTGGCGCGCATGGGGTGTGTGAAGTCACATCAATATGGGCGCTGACTTCGTAATGAATTTCCCGCCTTTCATAATGAACGGGTATGACGTCATTAGCCAATAACGGTCGTTAAAAGTCACTCGTAAATTCGTGTTTTTAAAACATACATTTATAAATGAAAACAACATTTTTGATCATTGTGTTTTATATCGTTGGAATTGTAAAAATATACTTTAAATATTTATAACGTTTTCAAGGATATTCATGCTATCGGGAACAACCCAATTCAAGGTAAAAAACAGCCAGACAAAACAAACAGGTAATAATAGGTTGATATACTAGGTACGTTCACGTGGAAAAATAAGGTAATTGTGATAGTGAGAGATGAATAACGTATTGTACGTCTAAGTACGTTGTAAAACAACTTTTAGCAATATTTTTTGTCGAGTTTGTGTTTCCTTATATGTATAAATGTAAATGTAGCGCGTTTTATGTGTGATGAGTAAGTATAATATTATTACGTATGTTATTTGAAGTTTATTGTAAAAATGTCACGAAATCGCCCATAAAGACGAGTGAGGTAATTGCATACAAATTTACCCACAATATACGAATAAATTATCTTAAATAAAGTCCGCACAGACAGATAGGGAGCGGATATGGTATAATAATGATGATGATTTAACTAATAAGTAGTGTAGCAAAAGCTCATTTTAGCAAAAGATATCTTGCCTGACTGATCCGTACCTAAACATCCACATTACATGTCAACAAAAACAAAAAAAGTCAATGTGATTTTTACATTACAAACACACCTTGACAATACGAGTAAGAAGTATACCTTGTAATGAAAATGATAAATAATGTAATTTCTAACTACAATGGCACGTTTAAAATGCAACATTAAAAAATAACCCGGCATGCTGATTGATATCATTCAATTTTACATTATTTTTACAACGTTTGATTAATTTTGCCAGAGAATGAGCCAGAGATAACGTTCTCAGTTTCACAAATACCAATAAATAATAATATTCACAAAAATAAGCTATTTATTAACAAAAATATAAGATAAGATAATAATAATGATGTATTGTATATTTATGTATGATAAAAAAAACTACATTAATTTTTTAAACATTAAACGACGCAGATTATGTTTTTCTGGGTTATTATGCCGTGTTTGTGGGCTTTGTGTTGCCGATGTTTCGGAGCACATTGCAGTGTCCATCTTCAGGGCTGATGTATAAGTATAGTCTTATGAGTATTAGGTGTGAGGAGTTTGTACCGTGTCGCAATCGGGCTTTGGAAATACTGGGTAACATGAGGTTCGTAGTTCGTAGTCTTAACCCACCATCTCTGTTTATGTTATAAGGATGCTTGTATATTTCTATGGATGATGATTTTAGGTATTTTCAAGGACAGTTGGCTCAAAAGAGAAGTTATGACCTGTTTCTATGTATTTTTTTTTGTGTTCTGCAAGAGCTGATTTTGCTGAGGATGGACACTGCAATGTGCTCCGAAACGTCGGCAATACAAAGTCCATAAACACAAAAACATAATCTTTATTCTGAAAGCCGTGAAAACTTACGAACTTTCATAAAACTATGGTTTATGATGCATACATAAAATGATTTAATTAAATGATAATGATCATTACTTATATGATAATAATTGTAAATACATCCATATTTATAATCTAAATGAAAACGATAATTTTAGTTGGGTACCTACTTAACTCAGTAAAATCATTCAAAGTGACGTAATACTAGATAAGAAAAAAAGCACAGCTAAAATTTAATGCATTAATAAATAATTAGTCCTCAATTATTATCCCAGTGAGGACAAATTTATCTAACCATTTAGTAATATTTTCATGTAAATAAATAAAATATAAAATAACGACTTATTTGTAAATACTCCATTGCAAATATATATTTTTTAAAACACGTAATGGTTTTGAAATGTTAATAATAAGTCAATTATAATATAAAAAATTTGGAGCTTTCGCTCTGCAATCTGCATACATTTTTGGTTCGCCCTAGCGGAACGGTAACGAAACGATGGACGGTGGTAAGATTTTTTTTTTATAAGGCACCGTAGCTACTTACCAAGATAATCTATATAGATAAATAACGAAAAGCTTTGCAAATAACGATATTATGTAGAGGTATAAAAGATTCGTATTGTACTTACAACGTTGCAAAACCGATGCATTAACAAAATGTAAAAGGTCCCTAACCAAACTGGTTTCAAATGCACAATCTTTAAATTACAGTCAGTAAAAATCGAAAGTTATTTGCGGTTTCGTGCGCTTACCTTGGTGCTTTTACTAACATCCCAAGGATAAACTTCGCCACACTTTGTCAAAACTATAGCTTCACAGCGTACTTACCTATTTATTCGATTTATTTAAAGTTGTAAAAGTACTTAAAGTAATAAAATACGCCAGATTAAACATTGCACAAAATCATTTTTAATACATTATGTAGTTTAAATGCAAAAAATAGGTAGATATTATAGGTAAAATAAAAACAATGAAAGCTTGCACAAAAGTAATATTATTTTAATATGTAGGTAGCTACCTATGCAAACGCATCGATTCCAACTGGAATCCATTGAAATTTATCATCCAATAAAAAGAAAGCTCTTAAAGCCCCTTGTCTCCTATTGGCTAAGCTCGAAGTAAACAAAATAAGAAAAATCAAAATGACGACCGCGTGTTAATCTAAAAATGGCAATGTCATGTACACAAGGTGTGCATTTAAATTTTTTTACGAGTAAATAAACGGGATTTTATTTCCTAGTAAGAAACCTGTGAGAAGCTTAGTGGCGAGAAAATCGTAAAATAATAAACGAGTGCAGTGACTTTAGTGAGATTTATTTTGACTTATTGCTTTGTCCGGTTTTAAGCATTGTGCCGGCAAATGTAATTAATTTATACAATTAAAATTGGTCTTCTCGCACGAATCGTTCCAAATGAGTGCAATTCACGTGTTTTTTCAATTTCAGAATAAAGCGTAGTTTTGTAATTCCACAGAATATAAATCCAATTATTAACAGGCGAAATTGTGTTTTTTATCAAATTGGCGTAGCCGGAAAAATGAATATATTCGGCGACATTTCCCATGTGAACGCGAGCCTCGCCCGCGGCTAGCGAACAAGGCGCGTGATGTGAGGTTATGTTCGATCTGCTAATATAAATACTGCAAATTTACCTCTGTTGGAAGAATTCCTGGGTTAAAAATACACTTACACCACACTGACTGCCTTTATAGTTCACAAAGAGGATATTTTTAGCGGCAAACTGGGCTTGCATCACAGAAATAACAAAATAAAACAGAAAACATTGAAAGCGGACAAGAAGCGACACGGAACAGCGAGCTAAGGCAGCAGCTGACTGCGTGTAGCGCTAGCTTAAGTTTCGACGGTCGTCATTAGAGACGTTTATTTTGAAGTAAGGAACATAAAATGTTAAGTGAGCTTTTTTGGAATTCTTATTGGAAAAACCGTACGGAAAAAAAAATTGCATTTATAAAGAAAATATTAGTTTGTTGGAATTTATTGTATAGTCGAATAATATGACGTTCGTGTGAGGTGAGTGCTACGGAGGAGTGGGCGCGCGCCGCACGCTGCCCTCCAGCGGCCACATTAGGAATTATCGATTCTCCAGTCAATGCTGCCACAATGCCGGCTAATCTAATTGGTTTACCGTGTTCTTTTACGACTTTCAATTTTTTAGCGCTCTTTTACGCAGTGCATCCAACTGATATGGAAATTCATAGAATTTTCTTTTCAAAAAACCTGTTTACAGTATTCAGTTTATGTATTTAAAAATTCTTCGTTTATGCAAATTTAAGAACAAATTTGTGATAAAATAATCAAAATTACCTATAAGCAACACTGCTATGATTTATTCGAATTAAACTAATTTGTAGATAATTTATTATTATTAAAAAAAAAGTAGTATTTTTATGCTAGTCGCTTGTAATACTATTGTAAGTTGTAAGTAGAGCTTTTCATTGGCAATTTTTTTTTAAAAGTAGCTTTTTTATATGTAATTTTAATTTGAGTTATTTTAAGGAAAAAAGTAAAATAAATATATTATTTGTACGAACATATAATATTATTTATACCTAATTAATTTATAAAAAAATTGAATGCGCTTTGCCTTTACAAAAAAGTTCATTTTTGAATTAGATAACTTAACTTTGAAATTTTTCTTTACCATTTGAAAAGTAACTAACCATACGTCATTTTCCGAAGGGGTAGGCGGAGAGAAAAGAACGCCACACCATTCTTCCTTGGCATTCTTTTCTTGCTTCCTCCACATTCATACATCTTTTCATGCACGCACGCCGATTATTACTTTTCACATGCCCACTTTCAAGCACTTGTACCTACTTGAGCATGCCATGTCTTTCTCGGCCTCATACTCGCATCATGGTTTATTTCAGCTGTTTTTTCATCAAAAGTATTTTTAAGGAAAAGGCTTTGTAACTTTAAACGCTTTTTAATTTTGTACGCGTGGTGGCGTCACGGTATTTAAATCCCCGGTTCGAATCTCTACTCCGCTCCTATTGAAAGGGATAATTGAAAATAGCATTTACAAATTCAAATTTGTTCATAACATGCAGATATCAAAAGATTGCACAATGTCTAATTTAAAAATCAAATTTATCGTCAACGAGTAAATATTTATGTTTTATTAGGAAACTAACTCCATAATAATAATAATAATTGAAAACATCGATTAGTTACGTACGCAATGAAAAATGTTCATTAGTTAAGAGTTAATGTAATGCATACTTTTACAATATTTAAATTTTTAGTAAAAAAAACACTTTTCATGGTTTTTTTTTCCTGACTGTTTTTTAAACGACTGCACGTTCACTATCAAAGGATATAAATGCATAACTGTAAAGTGAATGTTCAAAATAAATTCAATATTAAATTAATAAATTGTTAAAATTTGTTGATCTCCTTGATGCCACATTTCATTGCAAAATGCATTACTGCACCTCGTACTTAAACTCGATACTTTTCTTTTTATCTTATTACTGAAGACTGAATAATAGCCAAGTCGATAAAAATAAGTTAAAAAATAGTGAAGCGCTGGCACCGCTAATCGCATTATTCGCATTTGCTGATCCCGAGGTCCGCGGCTCCGATTGACCGCCTAATTACTCGAATTCCGGGGATCCATCACGCTCCCGTTACGATTAGGTATATACCTACTCTAGTGAAAGGGATACCGAATAATAAATATATATAGATTATATATATATGTATACATATATTATGTTACCCATTATACTAAACACTTTCATTCCAGTACAAACTCTTCATACTGTAGTTACATACATAATGTTGATACTCGGTACATTTACACCGATCGGGAATCCCATTCTTTAAAAAACGCAAGTACGTCTTCCTAAATAACGATTTAAGATATCGGATATAGATACATGGTGTAACAAAACTCGATGTACAAGCGGGAAACCAGTCTACGCCATATTTGGAGTCAATTTTTTAGAATAAAAATTTTTGGAACCCATAGTTTTCGAGAAAATTGAGTGTGAAGTTTTTTTTTTCGATTTTTTTTTGCTGATTTTAATCAAATATCATTTATTTAGTCAAAATTAAAAAAACTGCATTTAAATAGGAGTTTGTGCCATTTTACTTAATTTGCAGTATTTAAAAGCATTTATGAGCGGATTTTTTTTTCTACTCTTAAAATTCATTCTACATTAAAAATTCATATTACACATTTGACTCCAAATACCACGTAGATTCACCAGTTTTCGGGTTGTACTACGAGTTTTGTTACATGTATAAAGCGCCTTAAAATTTATATAAAAAACAAATGAAAATATTATTGTAATGTATTAACGAATTTATCTTTTACTTAATTTGTTAGTTTAGTTCAAAAGATTACATACATAGAAAAACTCGGTAAAAATGCACGGACTCGTGTATTTTGCTTTCGACTGAAGAAAGCTTAGTACCCCCCGATATTACGCATTTAACTACAAGTTTACGCAAATACTGTTTTTGTTTTTTTTTTTAACTATCAAAATATTATGCATTTAATCGTGAAATTAAGACGCTAAAATAAAAAAAATCATAAAAGCTCCTCATAAGTATTAAACTTTTAATCGCTACATCTCCACAAAGTAAAATGTGAGATTATGAATCTTTATTAACATCGATTAAATATCGATATTATTCGGTCACCTCCTTCCCTAGAAAGCAGAAGGCACACAGACACAGGATACAGGACACAAATGATCAGTGGCGAAGCGAACACAATACACAATTATGAGGTTTCAGTACATAATAATACAAGCGACTATTATTGTAAGTTATAAGGCTTCACTTCGCAGGTTACCGCACTAACTCAGGCCTTTCCTCACTCGTGAATGGCCGCAATCAACACTGACCAGAATGCGATGTAAATATGTATTATGCATTAAATTATTCATTGTTGATCCGGGGATCTCCTACAGAACTGTCACTTGTACTATATATTTACACACATAATGTTTACGTGGCAGTAGGATAAAAATATGCAAGTCCGTCATATTACCAAAAGGCGCATGTTTAAATAGACAATACGCTTAAGTCTAGTGTAAATATATGATCGGCGCGGCATCGGAAGGCGCGCGGCGTCGAATTTCGCCTATTTTATATTTTATACATTTGAAAACTGAACAACCCCAGATACTTATTATAAATTTTTGTCAACCAAATAAATTGTAAATATTAATGATTTAAAAGCGTTTCCCAAACATTAAAAATAGATATTATGACTTCATTCTAACATCATGATTATTTATATTGAGATGAAAATTTAACAGCTTATGCTATTATAGCTATCATATTGATGGGTCATCATATAAATACAAAAGATAAAATAAATTATTACTCCTACCCATATAATATTATTATATACAATCATACATACTTTTTTTATCATGATGTAATCATACTTTATATATTTAAAATAAATATTAATAGGTACGGCAATAAAACAATGACTTGTTTTCTGTTATGTTATTACTTACTTCAAGTTAAACGAAGGGATGTATGTAGAAGCAGGCAGAAGTCTAGAAATTAGGATTAAAATCCCGAGCTTTAATTTCACCATACTAATAACCTTGTTTTCTATTTTCTGATAAAAGTTTTAAAGTCTTTTTAAAGTAGCTCAGAAATTAAAATATTTGAGCGTCTTATGGTATCTTATCTTATCTTTGGTTATGGTGTTAGAATCATCGTGCAGTACACATGCAGACGGATGAATAGATGTTTTGGGGAGTAGAGAAATGATTGCCGATTCCTGAGTTGGACACGAGCCACATAGTGCCAGCGATGCCTCACGCTTATTACATAGCTCTAATTTCCTGGCACCGACTTGCTCCGAACACCGAACACTGACGCCAAATACCATTTACCAACAACTATTCAATTCACACGTTTTGTAATACTCTAACCGCTAACGTAATACTATCTATCTACTTAGTTAGAGACCTATACTAAGTATTCCATACCGGTACTAACTAAAGTAAACGTGAAGCTATCTTAATCCATTTATTAAGAAAGTAAATTACCTGACAATACCCGGGAAAAGAACTTACAATACTTTATAATTCCAAGTAAATAGTATATATCCAATGTCCAGTTCATGACCGTGAATCTATCCCACCATGTCACGAAATCCTATTATTAATATCACAATAGAGATTAAGAAGCTATGGAAGTGAATCGTGAAACTTGTCGAATCCTTTCAGTGTAATAATTTATTGCAGATATTATATATTTAGTTAGGGATAAATTATGTTGCTTATGAGCGAATTAAACCTAACCAATTTTAAATATGTACCACAATTTACGTATTTACCTACATACTACATATTGTGCATATATTTTTAAAGATTTTTTTTGTTTTTGTTTTATTTTTTACTTACTTGTTATCCATTAGAAGACGAAAAGTGGTTTTGTGTGTGAGTTATTCAGAACCCTCTGTGTTCCCACAGTCAATATAACACAACACACAACAGATCGGGGATCAACCCCATTTCATATATCATTGTCCATTTTAAACAAAATGCTTGCTGTTGAGAAGCTCTCCACAGTATTAAAAAAAATAATTTACTCACATTTTTATATTTTCAATTTATTTTGAAGTCGGTCGCTATTTCTTAAAAGATGCGTTACAATAATTAAAGATACTGTTTAACCTAAGCTATATTATCTGTAGCTTGAGCAATAGTCTTTGAAACAGTCTAGGGAAAGGGTGGAGCTTTCACTGTAACTTGAGCAGACTAGGGCAATTACGCGTTTTGGGAATTTATATGTGAGATCTTAAAAATATGCGTTTTTGATTGAGACCGAAATTGATTAGGGTTATGAATGGTGCGTAAGTGTGAAGGCAGTCGATTCCAGGCAGAAGGGCCAGTCGCTGCAAAAGCACGATCGCCAAACCTGGTGTTTGGACTTTGCCGGGGGCCAAAAAGCCTTCCTCTGGCTGACTCAGTGCGGTTTCGTATATTATGTACTATGTACGTTAGGTTTGCTTACTCATTCACTATTTTACCTAGATTTTCTCTCATTATATTTTTACTCTTAACTCTTTAAAAGTAGCCCCGAAATTTAAATAATATTAGGATACTTAATTTTTTTTTAATAATGCTACTTTTTCTCCAATAGAGCAAAATCTTGTATTTATAGGGAGTGTTCATTTTAGGTAGATTTAAAAAAATATTTTACAGTGTTATTTTCACGAGCAATAATCTGATATACTATTCCAAATAAAAGACACGAGTGTATGTTTTTTATTGACATTTTACTGGAAATTAAGATTATCAAGGTAAAAGTTACGATTATTACTTGGCAAAAAGGTTTAGTTAAATCATTCATTCGATTTTTATGGTTTTGTGAGTGGAAATGGATTGTAAATACGTCACGATGATATATTATGGCATTGCAATAAAGTTTAAGTCTAAATTTTAAATAATTTTATAATGTTTGATGAACGAAAATAAACGGATTACAGATTCCAATGAAGCGTTTTGATCCTTGCTCAATGCTGAAAGGATTTATTTTTATCTTCAGTAAGGCAATGTCAAATCGAGTGTTTACGTCATGGGTACAAAAAGCAAGTGGTGCGAGACGCATTAACTTCTCTACCATCCCACTCCATAGCGAACTTCCTCGGTGAGGAGTGGAGAGGTGCTATCACTTCAGATGAATAAAAACAGCGAATTTAGACTCGCTCACGAGCATAATGTTCGAGCTGAACAGTTTTAGTGGACATAACTTGCATAGATGCTACTTTCTGCCCACGAGCGCGAGCGCTGGAAATTACTTACATCAAAAGGATAGATGTATCTACCAACATAATTATCTCATCTACAACATTGTATTATTCACTTTTAATTTTATTAATTTGTCACTTATTTATTTATTATGTCATAGTATAAAAAAACTTTTCATCTTTTTATTGTACAATGAATTGCTCTAAATAAGGTACCTACTTATTTATTTATAGTTTAATGTTGTGCACACAGTGCTATGTTTGGTACAATGAACTAAGAATTTTCCATTTGAGGTAACATGTACAACATAACACCAATTACGTGGACAACAAAATGTACAAGACAAATTTCTGAAGACGTGAAAGGAACAAACAGTGGTTATGTTATGTCACGTGTGGAGTGTGGTGTATGTGTTGGGAAATCTGAATATTTAAACGCAGGAGACTATAAGTAAAGAGAAAGAGGACACCGCCGTCCTGGCAGACCGTCGATGACATTCCTACGGGTGTATTCGGTGGAGCTGATGGATGCGGGCCTAAAGTGGGAGGAGGCGAGAGAGCTTACAAAAAAAAAACACTTGAGCTCTTATGATTTACTCAAATATTTTAATTTCGGGCTGCTTTCAAATAGTCGGAAATAACTCTGCTAGAATGCAGGAAACAAGTTGTGCTGGAGTGAGATTCGAGCCTAGAGATTCTAATCCTGAATCCCAATCTACCACTAAACCACAACCTGGTTCTATTGATTATTTAATAAACAAACGCTTTTTAATCTAACGATTGAGAAACGGATAGCACTAATGGTTACGTGTACAACACTGCATTTATTAACCAGTTCAGTGCCCTATGCACCATAAGGTACAGATAAAAGAAAAAAGTAAAAAGTAGTACTTTTAAATTAAATGAATTTAAAATATCATGCATCAGGCGAGGCCTTATAGGTAAGTACTCAGAATATTCAGCTGGCATGTTATTATTTCTTGTGATAGAAACCAGTCTATGAAAAGTAAAAAAAGCACTTGGTATCTTGGATGGAACACTATAATAATAATAACGTCTTATGTGTTTTTAAATGAAGTTATCTAGACCTAGACAAACCAAAATAATTTATCTATGGTGCAAACAATCATCCCACATTTCCCGCCACGCTCGCTCGGCCGAAGCGCGGGAAGACACGACACTTACTTTTTGACACATACAAGGCAAGATGGCCGCCATCCACACTACTTATATATTACTTCCGCAGATTATCTTCCCACTGGCCACCGGCACCGGCACTGGCACTGCGCTGCAGCGGCAGGATGCTGGCCATATAAACGAAGACAACTGCTATTCCTTCATCTAATTAATTATTAACTACTTCATTCCGGATTAGATATGAACGTGTGCTGCTAGCTTCTGATACCAGAAAACATCGTCAGTATCTACGTACTACTACTTTTACTCAATTTAAACTTTAATACCGAGGAACAATCTGGTGGTGACCCCAGTAATATATGTACGAATATGTGCAAATATCTAATTAAAAAAATGAATGCAATATTTTAAGAAAGAGAAGGGGTGGATGGTGGTAATAACTAACAAGGGCTTTAAAGGCCTTTTTTTAGTTACAAAAATTATAACCATTTTCAAAACAAATACACAAAACCATAATATATCTAATGAGCTTTATTTAACAAAGCTTTCATTGCACAAATTAATGTATTGGATGACTTCAACGCCGCTTAAAAATCGATAATTATTAAATTCTTGATAAGAATCGAAACATATCTTGTTCGTACTCCGGGTTATTGACCGCCTTAATTAATGACAGAAGGCGTAATGATGAATTATTATTATATATATGATTAGTATTAGATTACCGAAATATTCGCTTTACTTTTTTATCTACCGGCGCGGCGGCGTGTGTGGGAAACTTTGTTGGTTGCTTTAAATAAATAAATAAATAAATGTATCTTGTCGGTAATAAAATGGAATAATAATATTAGATTCAATTCATAAAACTAAATAATTCATATTGTAATATAATTTTTATAATTCCAACTACGCGTTTTACAATTATGATGGAAATATTTGTTAGATTCATATAAAATCATTTGTTTATTGTAGCTTTAATATGAATGTATTAATTTTGTTGATTGATTTGGCATTCACTTTGTAGCACTTCATAATGAATAATTACGATTAAATAAAACGATGTTATGTGTTACTATTGGTTTATTCTATAGAAATAGAATTTACCTACACTACCTGGTTTCGGGAGTAAAGTTCTTTGAAGAGTGTCTTTTCACTAGTCGATGGGAGAACTTTACTTCTGAAACCAGGTAGTGTAGGTAAATTCTATTTCTATAGAATAAACCAACACTAATACATAACATCGTTTTATTTAATCATAATGAATGTATTAAGTTTACAAACGTAGTATAACCAAAAAAACGTGGGTACAACATTAACTTTATACCTATTGCCTGCATTTTTTTTGTTTTTATATATGATAGGCACTTTATTTGATTTATTAACATGACTAGTAATAGTAAACTATCTTATTGCTATTTCTAATAACTAATAATGATTAGGGATTGAGGAAATATTGCTATCGGGTTTCAAATAAAGTAAGGGGAAGAAGTCTTCGGGGGATCATAAATTGGAAAATGATTTAAAGTAATTTCCTCACACACCCTCACTCCTCCTCCCCCCCCCCCTCCCCCGCCCATCACCCCGGCCGGCCTTTTCGGAAGAACAAATTGCCAGAATTCCCAACTATGGAATATCGAACCGGGAAAGTGAGACGGCGATAAATCTTAACAATTCTACGAGACGTATTACAAAAAAACAGTTTAAAAGTTAGCTACTTACATATGATTCAATTAAATGTTTCCGTAAGTAATTGGTACACTTGAAATTTACGATGGTACATAAAGACATTTATATCTTTGAATGTATTTGTATAAAAAGAGCAATAAATATATGCATTTAAAAATAAAGTTTGTCGTGATCAGAGAGCTAATCAACTACATATGTATAATGTATAGGTACCCAGTACTCGTAAATTATAAATATTAATTATTTTATTATTATTTTGATATTTACCTACTCACTTGAGCTTTTTAAAACAAGCAGATAGAAAAACATAGTTACACTGTACATACATTAAATTCACTTGAAACAATAGTCGTTCGCTCCAGTACTTGAACCTGGGACTATCTGATTCCGCGTCAGGTAGTCTGACTACCGAGCTGAATCTGGAACCAAGTCGCTTAGCTCAGTGGTCAAAGCACCTGACGCGGAATCAGATGGTTCCAGGCTCAAGCTTTGGAGCGAACGACTATTTTTTCAATTAAATTTAATGAATATACTTTGTAACTGTGATTTTACTATCTTTCTCTTAGCTTGTTAAATATAAAGTAAAAACGTTTAGCATTATTTTAGATCATCGCTTCATTCTCAGACGAATAATGAAAAAAATAATATTTGCCTTTTAAAGCACATTTATAAATAGGAAAACCTTATAACATGCCTTATGCCCACTTTATATGAGACAGTTTCTTGTTCAGAAAAACTACACAGTTTCTTGTTCAGAAAACTGTGCAGTCTGTCAAACTTCTGTCAAAAGACACGCTAAATATGTGTATTTTTGAAACGCGATTGTAAGTTATTATCGTATGTTTGCTCTCAGGAAATTGTATATTTAGCTAATTATGTATATATGTTATTGTTTTTTTTACGTATTTAAAAGCATACAATAAACCAATGTCTATTTAAACGTTTACATAAAAAACATTGACTGTCATGTCAGCTTAAATCTGACACTAGCACACAGTTTTTCATGCAGTTTTACCTTTATACGGGACCGTTTTCAGACTGCACAGAAAACTGTGTAGTAACTGCGCCATATAAAGATAGCTTTAGGTAGGCATTTATCAACTGAAAAAAAAATAAGCCAGTAACTAAATCGCTAGCTGATTTCTTAGTGAAATTGTTTCAGATTTTTTTCAAATAGACAAAGAAAAACTATGCAACATTATTAGTAATTTACTGGCGTCGACAAAGTTATTTTCGCATAATGAAAATATGTCTACCAAACGCAAAGTTGTAAGGTTTTACTCTGTTGTTAATTGTACATAAAATTACTTTAGAACGAGTAAAAATCTCAAAGTACTCACCTATGTTTGGTTTTTATCTCCAGTACACCCACAATCTGTAAAGCAGAAAAATAAAATATTAATTAAAAACGAATGGAAAAATACATGCAGAGATTTTCATACAGAGCTGGTCTAACGGGCGCCTTAATGAGTAAACCCAGTGGAGAAGAAGCATCTTGCTAACCGTGGCTAAATTACTACAATGAAACGAAACAGGTTTTAAGTCGACTGGGAACTTTCTATTCGTTTTCCTGACTCGCCAACGAAAGGGATAATGAATTCATACTGGAAGTAATATTTCACAATGGGCTTGTAGGGTAATTTTGTAAAGTGCCTTCGGATTTGAAGCACCCTCGGGAGCACTGGGTGAAGTTAAGTTCCAGATGATATTTATGTTTTGTAATTTTGAAGTGAAAACTTCTTTAGAATCGTTGGGATTGATTTGAAACTCTATGAAACGAAAAAGCGACACTAAAAAGAGACAAACATATAGATCTATGGGATTTAGCCTGCGAGAGAATGAGATAGAACACAGTTTCCGCCGGCTGGCAGTAGTTCCATCTACCTCATCAGATACATCTACCAGTTGATCGCCGGCACCCCTTATACTTTTATAATGTGGAGGTCCTAGGCTATAAAACAGAATTTGTTCTATTCATGTATCTGAAGAGGTAGATTCGACTCCCAAAATTTTGTAGCAAAACCGAGGGAGAAGGCGCCTTGACGCGGTATTTCACAGATATATTGCTAAAATCGAAACAAAAACTTTTGTCTCATACTTCGGTTATCATAAGCCGCTCGTATCACTTGTAGAAATTGAAGACATGGATCATGAATAATAAAATGAAAAAAAATATCAACTGGGTACCAATATTTATAATAAATAAATCCTATAATTATCCCACTCCTGATACTGCATTTATCTCATTCTCTCTCAGCTTAGTTTTATTAAGGTTTCACTTCTACCGAGGTGAACTGCACACATGTTATGTAAATGTCCCGACTTAACACAGATTTATATCTAACAAGTCGAGTAATGATAAATATAAACTGTTCAGACTGCAAATGTATTATATTAATGTATGAATAAATAAATAAATAAAAAATCGATCAGCCTCCAGTTCCCGTACATCCTCCCAAGTCAGGTAAGAGTCCCGTCAAAAGTAGAGCTTTTAAAAAAGCTTTTTGAAAACTATTTAAATACAGCATGGTCCAACACATTGGCCAATAATTATTTTAAATGCTTATCCATAGGGCACTGCGTAAGTAGCAGTTACACCAGTGAAGTGTATTTTTATAATTTTATCATACGAAATCAGTTATCGTTTCAATACCAGTCCATGGTGAAATGTGAAATATGAAACATAAAATATAAATGTGAAGTATAAATGTAAAATATAAATGTGAAATATAAATGTGAAATATGAATGTGAAATATGAATGTGAAAAAATCACATTTCCAATAAAATTTATCGAAAATATTTAATGTTTCATGACGACTCCCACGGAAATCGAACCTGCAACCTCATGCGTGCTTGCCCTAGTGCTTACCACTATACTACGATGACGTATTTGATTTTTCAGGTTTGTATTTTAAACGTCCGGCGTAGTGGTTAGAGATCGTGGGGTCGATTCCCTTTGGAGCCATTTGATATACTTTTTTTTCCATGAAAATATTTTTTTCAGTTGAGTGTGGTTTACACATAAATATTTCTTATCTGATAATTTGGACCGGTACCGAAGCGTAAGACTGATAATCTTGCCCTCCTGTAATAACCGATCAAGATGCACTGAAATTGGTGTACCAATTCTACGGTCTACTGTCTTACGCACTATTAGTTGCGATTTAGGGAAAGTAATAGTAATAGTTATGGTTTAGAACCATGGCTTGATTTATAGAAATGCAACGGAATTAAATGCTTTGTTTTATTTATTACTTGCCAACCAAATACACGTATTTATTGAATGTTGTAAAGGTTTTAGATAATCAGCTGCGGTAAAATGTTATATACTATAAGTAACATGGGAAACCATTCACGATAAGATAATAATAAGCTTTTATCAGATTACAATCATTATTGTGACAAGAACTGAGTCCGAATCAATAAACTTGAATAATGATTAGAGTTATATCTGCTACGTACAGTCGGTACCCCTCGTTCCACGCAGGAAGGAAATTTCTTCTAAAGAGTTGTAAAGTTTTACTGAGATACGATCGAAGTTTTGGGCGGGGGTGCTCTGCTCCCTCCCCGCCCCCGTGACGACACACCGCCGCCGCCGCCGCCGCCCCAGGCTCCACGAATCGTAAATACTAATAAATTACCAGTAAACTTTCATTATTGCTCCACACGTTCCACTGTACCGACCTACGTATGCTTATTCCTCTGTTGCTAAGGGTACGAAGTCCCAAAGAAGTCTACTAAAAACCATTTCTGAGTTATTCATAATCCTATTACACTAAATCATATTTAATGATGGAAATTTTTATAGACGAATAAATATTTTAAAAACAGTTTTTCAACCAAATGGAAAATATTTGATTACGTTATTTATAAGTAAGTTTATAAGGGAAATAAATTTTTATTTATTATTATTTTATTTTATTTGATTTATTTAACCACCTCAACAGGCCTCAGGAGGCCTAATTACAGAAAAAAATAACGTCACAAATACCCAGGCTTTGTAATGGTCATTCTAAAAGTACAATAATATACAAACAAAAATATAATTTCGTTACATAAATATTTTTTTTAAATAATGCATCTAATTAGAGAGAATATGTAATCAAGAAAAATCTGTTGCATCGAAGTAATCGTTGTTATTACATACAAAAACACATTTTTATGCAAAATTACAGAAATAAAATAAAAAGGAAACAAAATATGAGTAACTAACTAATTTGGCGACTTCGAAATATTAAGTGCCACCAAGATTCTCTCACATTAGCTTTTGTTTATTCGTGTCTCTCGTTCAGTAAATTGTTGGCTCTATTGGGGTAAGCCGTATAATTAGTATCGATAACACGATACATAATCAAGCCGCGGGGACGTAGGCGCGGGGGATGGGATGGGGCTCACCGTATTAAGGGTATTTCACGCGACCCTCGCCCCGCCCGCGCCGCGCCCCCATGCAGTCTACACGACTCGCGCTGTACGCGGTATTTACACGCAAGAAACACTCAAGTTAAGAAGGCTCCTAAATTAGAGCAATATTTAGTCTGCTCTTGGAGTACTCCCTAATTAAAGCGCACAAGGAATAATAAGCCGCTGTTTCCGGGACACAATGCGCTAAATTATGGTTCGTGAATCAACATTATCGCACCGTAAATAATCAACTGCACTTACTCAAAAAGTCAACTTAAAAAAAAAATATTAAAAAATTAAAAAAAAATTACTGTAATTCAAAACAAAGCCTTAAGAATTATTTTGAAACAAAACAGATATGCGAAAGTGAAGCTTACGATAAATAAATTACAAATAATGTCGTGTAAGCAACGAGTATTTCACAATAAAACGCTATTTGTTTTCAAAATCATAAACTCTAATAAGAACTCTTGAAAAAAAATTACGAGAGTCAAAATCAACACGCGCACAATGCAAGTAAAGAAAAAATAAGATAACCATTTAGAAAAAAAAGTATGTCCCAGAATCCGTTTTTATTTAAAGCGTTAAAATGCTTTAATGAACTCGGAAAAAATATATATGAAGAAAAAAAAAGTTAAGATAAGTTAAGGTGTATGTGTTGCATTTTGTGTGATGTAACTAAATAACTAACTAACCATCACCCCGTTTCTCTGTAGGGGTAGGCAGAGAAGATAGAACGCCATACCCACTCTGTCCTGACACACTTCCCTCGCTTCCTTTACATTCATACCACTTTCTCATGCACACACACGCCGATTATTCCGACTTTTCACATGTCCGCTTTCAAGTACTTGTCGTACTTGATCATGCCATGTCTTTCTCGGCCTTCCTCGGTTTCTGGCGCGCTTGTATTATAACTTCTTTTAGCCGTTCTTTCAACACTCATTCGCTCCATATGACCAAACCATCGTAAAAGCCCTTTCTTAATTTTGTCGATAATGCTTATCATAGCCTTGCACTCTGCATTAATTTCGACATTATTGTAATATTATTGTATTTACAAAATATGAATATTATGTTTAATTAGAATGCATTTTATATTGGTATTCAATGTACGTTATTTCAAGAAATAAAAAAAATATGTATAATAAATAAAAATTAAAAAATATAAAAAATCACAAAAATGTAATATTGATGTCAGTATGATATATCAATGGAGTTTTTAAAGTGTAATATCTTGACTTAGGAAAGAGATAGAAACACATTCTAAAACAAAAAAAGGCAGTCGGCGTGATCTGTAAATTCAAAAATCATTTTCAACCAATTATGATATAGTGCAGTATAGTATTCATAGTGCTTTATGATCCGACTACTGCTATTACGGGACTAGTGTCTGTGTTAGAGGCTGCAGTATTAGGACTGAAGAGACTTGAGATATATGACATGCACCAGTTTCCGTTTCAGTTGAAAATATGTTTATTTAGACGATTTAGATATGTTAATTTTTAAATATTTAATACTGCTGCATTTTATTTTATAGTATTATGAAAACCGCGTCCCTTTATTTAAAGACTTAATAAGTATATTTGAGGTGTAAAAGCTACCGTGCATGAGGTCGCAGGTTCGATTCCCGTGAGGGGTTAAAATGAAATATTTATTTACATGTGATTTTCATTGGACTTGACTTGGGAAGATGCAAGGGATCTGGCGGCCGATCGCTTGGCCTGGAGGTAGTTTGTGCATTCCATATGCTCAACATAGGGAAAGGATATGGTATGATGATGATGACGATGATTTTCATATTAATATTTATTTAGACCGATACTGAAGCGTAAGACTGGTGTAACTTACCTTTTTGTAATAAAATGACCAAGACATACTGCACATGGTGCGCCA